>CM070498.1:299885-322385 GCA_036324585.1 Champsocephalus esox
GCTCTCGCCCTGCAGCAGAGTCTCAAAGAGGAATATCATGATGAAGGTGTGTGTTCTGCTCCTGGTTCCGGTGCTGCTCTCCTGGGTCGAGTCCCGCTCCCCGTACCAGGCCGTGCTGCAGCACAGCCGCATCCGGGGCCGCGCGCAGGGGTGAGTGATCCGAGAGAGAGAGAGAGAGAGAGAGAGAGAGAGAGGGACACAGGGACACACAGAGACAGACAGGGACACAGACAGGGACACATAGGGACACGGACAGGGACACACAGGGACACAGACAGGGACACACAGAGACAGACAGGGACACAGACAGGGACACACAGGGACACAGACAGGGACACGACAGGGACACGGACAGGGACACACAGGGACACAGACAGGGACACACAGAGACAGACAGGGACACACAGACACAGACAGGGACACAGACAGGGACACACAGAGACAGACAGGGACACACAGAGACAGACAGGGACACAGACAGGGACACAGACAGGGACACACACGGACACACAGGGACAGAGACAGGAACACACAGGGACAGACAGGGACACACAGGGACAGGACAGGAACACACAGGGACAGACAGGGACAGGGACACACAGGGACAGACGACACACAGGGACAGAGAGACAGGGACACACAGGGACACAGACACGAACACACAGTAACACACAGGGACAGGGACAGACAGGGACACAGACAGGAACACACAGGGATAGAGACAGGGACAGAGACAGGGACACACAGAGACACAGACAGTAACACAGACAGGAACACACAGGGACACACAGGGACACACAGGGACACACAGGGACACACAGGACACACAGGGACACACAGGGACACACAGGGATAGAGACAGAGACAGGGACACACAGGGACAGAGACAGGGACACACAGAGACACAGACAGTAACACAGACAGGAACACACAGGGACACACAGGGACACACAGGGACACACAGGGACACACAGGGACACACAGAGACACACAGGGAACACACAGGGACACACAGAGACACACAGAGACACACAGGGACACACAGGGACACACAGGGACACACAGGGACGCACAGCAGACCAGGACACACAGGGACACACACAGGGACACAGACAGGGACACACAGGGACAGACAGGACACACAGGGACACACAGGGACACACAGGGACACACAGGGACACACAGAGACACACAGGGACACACAGGGACACACAGGAACACACAGAGACACACAGGGACACACAGGGACACACAGGACAGACACACAGAGACACACAGGGACACACAGGGACACACAGAGACACACAGGACACACAGGGACACACAGGGACACACAGAGACACACAGGGACAGACAGGACACACAGAGACACACAGGGACACACAGGGACACACAGGGACACACAGAGACACACAGGGACACACAGGGACACACAGAGACACACAGGGACACACAGGGACACACAGAGACACACAGGGACAGACAGGAACACACAGAGACACACAGGGACACACAGGGACACACAGAGACACACAGGGACACACAGAGACACAGAGACACAGACAGGAACACAGACAGGAACACACAGAGACACACAGAGACACACAGGGACACACAGGGACACACAGAGACACACAGGGACACACAGGGACACACAGAGACACACAGGGACAGACAGGAACACACAGAGACACACAGGGACACACAGGGACACACAGGGACACATGGTCAGGGGAACAGAGTGAAAGCAGGCCTGTGAAAACGCTCTCGCTCTGAAGTGTCTCTCGACAGATGGGGGAGGGTAAACTTGTCTCTGGAGGTTCTGCTCTCAGAGGAACCACAGCTGGAAGTCTTTAGAGCTCTGTGATGTCTGACTGAGCAGTACAAGTACACGGAGGTTAGCACACTGCAAGTACTTTAATACTGCGCTGAAGTACCTGGTGCTTCCCCACTGAGTACTACTCTCTTATTCCCATGTACTTTATGATGTATGTACTTTATTGATCTCTATCTGGGACGTGTTGTCGTTGCAGCAACATATATATATATATACATATATATACATATATATATATACATATATAGTATACATATATACATATATTATACAAATAAACTGATGATATATAATATACATATATATATATACATAATATGTATATATTGTATATATATACATATATCATAATATATATACATATATATATACATATATATATACATATATATATCAAATATGATTGATATATATATATACTATATATATATACATATATATATAGATATATATATACATATATCTATCAATCAATCAATGTTTATTTATAGTCCAATATCACAAATGTTACATTTGTCTCAGTGGTCTTCTCAGACCCTCTGTCCTCAGACCCTCTGTCCTCAGACCCTCTGTCCTTAGACCCTCTGTCCTCAGACCCTCTGTCCTTAGACCCTCTGTACTTAGAGCCTCTGTCCTTAGACCCTCTGTCCTCAAACCCTCTGTCCTTAGACCCTCTGTCCTCAGACCCTCTGTCCTTAGACCCTCTGTCCTTAGAGCCTCTGTCCTCAGACCCTCTGTCCTCAGACCCTCTGTCCTCAGACCCTCTGTGCTCAGACCCTCTGACCTCAGACCCTCTGTCCTCAGACCCTCTGTCCTCAGACCCTCTGTCCTTAGACCCTCTGTCCTCAGACCCTCTGTCCTCAGACCCTCTGTCTCAGACCCTCACATCGTACAAGGACACACTTTTGGAAATGCATGTGTGTATAATAGGAAGATGAATCCACGAGGACATCCATCAGGACCGATGATCCAGGACCACAGCCACGACTCAAGATCCAGCGCTCGGATCCAGGACTCAGGACCGCAGGATCCTCCATGACTCAGGATCCCAGCGTATAGAGACACCAGAAAGAAAGACATGTGGGGAAGCTGGGTTAATGGGAACATGAGAGGACACAGGGACAGACAGAGAGAAGGAAGAAGTGAGATGTCCCCATGAGAGGACACAGGTACAGACAGAGAGAAGGAAGAAGTGAGATGTCCCCATGAGAGGACACAGGGTACAGACAGAGAAGGAAGATGTCCCCATGAGAGGACACAGGGACAGACAGAGAAGGAAGATGTCCCCATGAGAGGACACAGGTACAGACAGAGAGAAGGAAGAAGTGAGATGTCCCCATGAGAGGACACAGGTACAGACAGAGAGAAGGAAGAAGTGAGATGTCCCCATGAGAGGACACAGGTACAGACAGAGAGAAGGAAGAAGTGAGATGTCCCCATGAGAGGACACAGGTACAGACAGAGAGAAGGAAGAAGTGAGATGTCCCCATGAGAGGACACAGGGACAGACAGAGAGAAGGAAGAAGTGAGATGTCCCCATGAGAGGACACAGGTACAGACAGAGAGAAGGAAGAAGTGAGATGTCCCCATGAGAGGACACAGGGACAGACAGAGAAGGAAGATGTCCCCATGAGAGGACACAGGGACAGACAGAGAAGGAAGATGTCCCCATGAGAGGACACAGGTACAGACAGAGAGAAGGAAGAAGTGAGATGTCCCCATGAGAGGACACAGGGACAGACAGAGAGAAGGAAGAAGTGAGATGTCCCCATGAGAGGACACAGGTACAGACAGAGAGAAGGAAGAAGTGAGATGTCCCCATGAGAGGACACAGGTACAGACAGAGAGAAGGAAGAAGTGAGATGTCCCCATGAGAGGACACAGGGACAGACAGAGAAGGAAGAAGAGATGTCCCCATGAGAGGACACAGGGTACAGACAGAGAGAAGGAAGAAGTGAGATGTCCCCATGAGAGGACACAGGGACAGACAGAGAGAAGGAAGAAGTGAGATGTCCCCATGAGAGGACACAGGGACAGACAGAGAGAAGGAAGAAGTGAGATGTCCCCATGAGAGGACACAGGGTACAGACAGAGAGAAGGAAGAAGTGAGATGTCCCCATGAGAGGACACAGGGACAGACAGAGAGAAGGAAGAAGTGAGATGTCCCCATGAGAGGACACAGGTACAGACAGAGAGAAGGAAGAAGTGAGATGTCCCCATGAGAGGACACAGGGACAGACAGAGAGAAGGAAGAAGTGAGATGTCCCCATGAGAGGACACAGGGTACAGACAGAGAGAAGGAAGAAGTGAGATGTCCCCATGAGAGGACACAGGGTACAGACAGAGAGAAGGAAGAAGTGAGATGTCCCCATGAGAGGACACAGGGACAGACAGAGAGAAGGAAGAAGTGAGATGTCCCCATGAGAGGACACAGGGTACAGACAGAGAGAAGGAAGAAGTGAGATGTCCCCATGAGAGGACACAGGGACAGACAGAGAGAAGGAAGAAGTGAGATGTCCCCATGAGAGGACACAGGTACAGACAGAGAGAAGGAAGAAGTGAGATGTCCCCATGAGAGGACACAGGGACAGACAGAGAGAAGGAAGAAGTGAGATGTCCCCATGAGAGGACACAGGTACAGACAGAGAGAAGGAAGAAGTGAGATGTCCCCATGAGAGGACACAGGGACAGACAGAGAGAAGGAAGAAGTGAGATGTCCCCATGAGAGGACACAGGTACAGACAGAGAGAAGGAAGAAGTGAGATGTCCCCATGAGAGGACACAGGGACAGACAGAGAGAAGGAAGAAGTGAGATGTCCCCATGAGAGGACACAGGGTACAGACAGAGAGAAGGAAGAAGTGAGATGTCCCCATGAGAGGACACAGGTACAGACAGAGAGAAGGAAGAAGTGAGATGTCCCCATGAGAGGACACAGGGACAGACAGAGAGAAGGAAGAAGTGAGATGTCCCCATGAGAGGACACAGGTACAGACAGAGAGAAGGAAGAAGTGAGATGTCCCCATGAGAGGACACAGGGTACAGACAGAGAGAAGGAAGAAGTGAGATGTCCCCATGAGAGGACACAGGTACAGACAGAGAGAAGGAAGAAGTGAGATGTCCCCATGAGAGGACACAGGGACAGACAGAGAGAAGGAAGAAGTGAGATGTCCCCATGAGAGGACACAGGTACAGACAGAGAGAAGGAAGAAGTGAGATGTCCCCATGAGAGGACACAGGGACAGACAGAGAGAAGGAAGAAGTGAGATGTCCCCATGAGAGGACACAGGGACAGACAGAGAAGGAAGGAGATGTCCCCATGAGAGGACACAGGTACAGACAGAGAGAAGGAAGAAGTGAGATGTCCCCATGAGAGGACACAGGGACAGACAGAGAGAAGGAAGAAGTGAGATGTCCCCATGAGAGGACACAGGTACAGACAGAGAGAAGGAAGAAGTGAGATGTCCCCATGAGAGGACACAGGTACAGACAGAGAGAAGGAAGAAGTGAGATGTCCCCATGAGAGGACACAGGGTACAGACAGAGAGAAGGAAGAAGTGAGATGTCCCCATGAGAGGACACAGGTACAGACAGAGAGAAGGAAGAAGTGAGATGTCCCCATGAGAGGACACAGGGACAGACAGAGAGAAGGAAGAAGTGAGATGTCCCCATGAGAGGACACAGGTACAGACAGAGAGAAGGAAGAAGTGAGATGTCCCCATGAGAGGACACAGGGTACAGACAGAGAGAAGGAAGAAGTGAGATGTCCCCATGAGAGGACACAGGGACAGACAGAGAGAAGGAAGAAGTGAGATGTCCCCATGAGAGGACACAGGTACAGACAGAGAGAAGGAAGAAGTGAGATGTCCCCATGAGAGGACACAGGGACAGACAGAGAGAAGGAAGAAGTGAGATGTCCCCATGAGAGGACACAGGGTACAGACAGAGAGAAGGAAGAAGTGAGATGTCCCCATGAGAGGACACAGGGACAGACAGAGAGAAGGAAGAAGTGAGATGTCCCCATGAGAGGACACAGGTACAGACAGAGAGAAGGAAGAAGTGAGATGTCCCCATGAGAGGACACAGGTACAGACAGAGAGAAGGAAGAAGTGAGATGTCCCCATGAGAGGACACAGGGTACAGACAGAGAGAAGGAAGAAGTGAGATGTCCCCATGAGAGGACACAGGGACAGACAGAGAGAAGGAAGAAGTGAGATGTCCCCATGAGAGGACACAGGTACAGACAGAGAGAAGGAAGAAGTGAGATGTCCCCATGAGAGGACACAGGGACAGACAGAGAGAAGGAAGAAGTGAGATGTCCCCATGAGAGGACACAGGGACAGACAGAGAGAAGGAAGAAGTGAGATGTCCCCATGAGAGGACACAGGTACAGACAGAGAGAAGGAAGAAGTGAGATGTCCCCATGAGAGGACACAGGGACAGACAGAGAGAAGGAAGAAGGAGATGTCCCCATGAGAGGACACAGGTACAGACAGAGAGAAGGAAGAAGTGAGATGTCCCCATGAGAGGACACAGGGACAGACAGAGAGAAGGAAGAAGTGAGATGTCCCCATGAGAGGACACAGGGTACAGACAGAGAGAAGGAAGAAGTGAGATGTCCCCATGAGAGGACACAGGGACAGACAGAGAGAAGGAAGAAGTGAGATGTCCCCATGAGAGGACACAGGGACAGACAGAGAGAAGGAAGAGATGTCCCCATGAGAGGACACAGGGACAGACAGAGAGAAGGAAGAAGTGAGATGTCCCCATGAGAGGACACAGGGTACAGACAGAGAGAAGGAAGAAGTGAGATGTCCCCATGAGAGGACACAGGGACAGACAGAGAGAAGGAAGAAGGAGATGTCCCCATGAGAGGACACAGGTACAGACAGAGAGAAGGAAGATGTCCCCATGAGAGGACACAGGGTACAGACAGAGAGAAGGAAGAAGTGAGATGTCCCCATGAGAGGACACAGGGACAGACAGAGAGAAGGAAGAAGTGAGATGTCCCCATGAGAGGACACAGGGACAGACAGAGAGAAGGAAGAAGTGAGATGTCCCCATGAGAGGACACAGGTACAGACAGAGAGAAGGAAGAAGTGAGATGTCCCCATGAGAGGACACAGGGTACAGACAGAGAGAAGGAAGAAGTAAGATGTCCCCATGAGAGGACACAGGGACAGACAGAGAGAAGGAAGAAGTGAGATGTCCCCATGAGAGGACACAGGTACAGACAGAGAGAAGGAAGAAGGAGATGTCCCCATGAGAGGACACAGGTACAGACAGAGAGAAGGAAGAAGTGAGATGTCCCCATGAGAGGACACAGGTACAGACAGAGAGAAGGAAGAAGTGAGATGTCCCCATGAGAGGACACAGGTACAGACAGAGAGAAGGAAGAAGTGAGATGTCCCCATGAGAGGACACAGGTACAGACAGAGAGAAGGAAGAAGGAGATGTCCCCATGAGAGGACACAGGTACAGACAGAGAGAAGGAAGAAGTGAGATGTCCCCATGAGAGGACACAGGTACAGACAGAGAGAAGGAAGAAGTGAGATGTCCCCATGAGAGGACACAGGGACAGACAGAGAGAAGGAAGAAGTGAGATGTCCCCATGAGAGGACACAGGGACAGACAGAGAGAAGGAAGAAGTAAGATGTCCCCCGACAGACTAAGCCTATATCAGCAAAACTAGGGGCTGAATCTAATCAGCCCTAACTATAAGCTTTATCAAAAAGGAAGGTCTTCAGCGCACTCTTAGAAACGGATAGGGTGTCTGCCGCCCGAACACAAACTGGAAGCTGATTCCACAAATGTGGAGCTTGATAAGAAAAGGCTCTGGCTCCCATTGTACTTTTAGAGACTCTAGGAACAACCAACAACCCTGCATTCTTGGAACGCAATGCCCTAGTAGGACATATATATATATATAGATATATATATATGTATATGTATATGTATACATGCTAATACCCTGTGTTCCCCTGCAGACCCAACGTGTGCGCCATGCAGCAGCGGAAGGGCACGGACAAGAAGTACTTCACTAACTGCAAGCAGTGGTACCACCGCAAGATCTGTGGAGAGCCCACGTGAGTACATACTTATATACATATCTACAGTATATATGTATATGCATACATATTATAATGTATATATATTATAATATATACATATATGTATATACTGTAGATATATTAATATATATACATATATATACAGTATATATATACAGTATATATTTATATACAGCCCCTGGGTGTGTCCTAATTTGATGTTTGGCCATCACTTGCTGACTCAATGCTTGTCTAGTCTCTAGACTCTAGACTCTAGAGTAGACCAACATTACATGCATACATTTTGTCCAGTATTGTTCAATAATTAGTCACATTTCATCAAACAAAAGGTTATGTGGGATGGAATGGCACAGTGACCCAAAAGAGACACTGCAAGCGAGGGCGGGATCAGCGATGGCTTTGCACCATTAATATTCAGTCTGGACGCGTAGTGGGTCACTTTGCCGCCGCTCTGCTCGACTGCCGCGCGAGGCTGCCTGTGAGTGCTTTGAGACGGCGGATGGGATCAGCACCCGCTGCTCGTTGAGGAAAGTAAAAATGACGTGCTATCATGTCAGATTCTCCAAACACCAGAAAAAGTAGCTGAATTTGTTGCTAGTCGCTTTTGACAAAAAAAGTAACCGAAGGGTTTGGAAAGTCGCCCGATTTAGCGAGAAAGTCCCCAAGTTGGCAACACTGGGAACAACGGAGCTGATCCAGATTTGCATTACTCAAATGTGGGCGGGCTTTAAACCCACGGGCCAATCAGAAACGTTGCTGTCAGAAACAATGAGACGTGTTCTGAAGTAATATGGTCTGTTTCCATTAGCATGCTAGCACTCAGAGCTAACCTGTGCTGGAGAGAGAGGGTGAGGAAGCAGGAAGTCAACAGGAAGTCACCTGGTGGTGAACCTGAGAGAGAGAGAGTTTGAGCTCCATCTGTTTCAGAGAGGATCCTTGATGTGGGTTTGGAACAGGATGTGGAGTTTCATCACGGCAGCATTTAGCTGAGTTTCTGCTGGGAGAGTTCTTAGCTATTAGCTGTTAGCTGTTAGCTGTTAGTTTTTAGCTGTTAGCTGTTATCTGTTATATGTTAACTGTTAGCTGTTATCTGTTAACTGTTAGCTGTTAGCTGTTAGCTGTTAGCTGTTAGCTGTTAGCTGTTAGCTGTTAGCTGTTAGCTGTTAGCTGTTAGCTGTTATCTGTTAGCTGTTAGCTATTAGCTGTTAGCTGTAGCTGTTAACTGTTAGCTGTTAGCTGTTATCTGTAGCTGTTAGCTATTAGCTGTTATCTGTTAACTGTTAGCTGTTAACTGTTAGCTGTTAGCTATTAGCTGTTACTGTTAGCTGTTAGCTGTTATCTGTTAGCTGTTAGCTGTTATCTGTTAGCTGTTAGCTTTAGCTGTTACTGTTAACTGTTAGCTGTTAACTGTTAGCTGTTATCTGTTAGCTGTTAGCTGTTAACTGTTAGCTGTTAGCTGTTATCTGTTAGCTGTTAGCTATTAGCTGTTATCTGTTAACTGTTAGCTGTTAACTGTTAGCTGTTAGCTGTTAGCTGTTAACTGTTAGCTGTTAGCTGTTAGCTGTTAGCTGTTAGCTATTAGCTGTTAGCTGTTAGCTGTTAGCTGTTAGCTGTTAGCTGTTACTGTTAGCTGTTAGCTGTTAGTTGTTAACTGTTAACTGTTACTGTTACTGTTAACTGTTAGCTGTTAGCTGTTAACTGTTAACTGTTAGCTGTTATCTGTTAACTGTTAGCTGTTAGCTGTTACTGTTAGCTGTTATCTGTTAGCTGTTAGCTGTTAGCTGTTAGCTGTTACTGTTAGCTGTTAGCTGTTAGTTGTTAACTGTTAACTGTTATCTGTTAACTGTTAACTGTTAGCTGTTAGCTGTTAACTGTTAACTGTTAGCTGTTATCTGTTAACTGTTAGCTGTTAGCTGTTAGCTATTAGCTGTTATCTGTTAACTGTTAGCTGTTAACTGTTAGCTGTTAGCTATTAGCTGTTATCTGTTAGCTGTTAGCTGTTATCTGTTAGCTGTTTAGCTGTTATCTGTTAGCTGTTAGCTATTAGCTGTTATCTGTTAACTGTTAGCTGTTAACTATTAGCTGTTATCTGTTAGCTGTTAGCTGTTAACTGTTAGCTGTTAGCTGTTAGCTGTTAGCTGTTAGCTGTTAGCTGTTAGCTGTTAACTGTTAGCTGTTAGCTGTTATCTGTTAGCTGTTAGCTATTAGCTGTTAGCTGTTAGCTGTTAACTGTTAGCTGTTAGCTGTTATCTGTTAGCTGTTAGCTATTAGCTGTTATCTGTTAACTGTTAGCTGTTAACTGTTAGCTGTTAGCTATTAGCTGTTATCTGTTAGCTGTTAGCTGTTATCTGTTAGCTGTTAGCTGTTATCTGTTAGCTGTTAGCTATTAGCTGTTATCTGTTAACTGTTAGCTGTTAACTATTAGCTGTTATCTGTTAGCTGTTAGCTGTTAACTGTTAGCTGTTAGCTGTTATCTGTTAGCTGTTAGCTATTAGCTGTTATCTGTTAACTGTTAGCTGTTAACTGTTAGCTGTTAGCTGTTAGCTGTTAACTGTTAGCTGTTAGCTGTTAGCTGTTAGCTGTTAGCTATTAGCTGTTAGCTGTTAGCTGTTAGCTGTTAGCTGTTAGCTGTTACTGTTAGCTGTTAACTGTTAACTGTTAGCTGTTAGCTGTTAACTGTTAACTGTTATCTGTTAACTGTTAACTGTTAGCTGTTAGCTGTTAACTGTTAACTGTTATCTGTTAACTGTTAACTGTTAGCTGTTAGCTGTTAACGTTAACTGTTAGCTGTTATCTGTTAACTGTTAGCTGTTAGCTGTTACTGTTAGCTGTTATCTGTTAGCTGTTAGCTGTTAGCTGTTAGCTGTTACTGTTAGCTGTTAGCTGTTAGTTGTTAACTGTTACTGTTATCTGTTACTGTTAACTGTTAGCTGTTAGCTGTTAACTGTTAACTGTTAGCTGTTATCTGTTAACTGTTAGCTGTTAGCTATTAGCTATTAGCTGTTATCTGTTAACTGTTAGCTGTTAACTGTTAGCTGTTAGCTATTAGCTGTTATCTGTTAGCTGTTAGCTGTTATCTGTTAGCTGTTAGCTGTTATCTGTTAGCTGTTAGCTATAGCTGTTATCTGTTAACTGTTAGCTGTTAACTGTTAGCTGTTATCTGTTAGCTGTTAGCTGTTAACTGTTAGCTGTTAGCTGTTATCTGTTAGCTGTTAGCTATTAGCTGTTATCTGTTAACTGTTAGCTGTTAACTGTTAGCTGTTAGCTGTTAGCTATTAGCTGTTATCTGTTAACTGTTAGCTGTTAACTGTTAGCTGTTAGCTTTAGCTGTTATCTGTTAGCTGTTAGCTGTTATCTGTTAGCTGTTAGCTGTTATCTGTTAGCTGTTAGCTTTAGCTGTTATCTGTTACTGTTAGCTGTTAACTGTTACTGTTAGCTGTTAGCTGTTAACTGTTAGCTGTTAACTATTAGCTGTTATCTGTTAGCTGTTAGCTGTTAACTGTTAGCTGTTAGCTGTTATCTGTTAGCTGTTAGCTATTAGCTGTTATCTGTTAACTGTTAGCTGTTAGCTGTTATCTGTTAGCTGTTAGCTTTAGCTGTTATCTGTTAGCTGTTAGCTGTAACTGTTAGCTGTTAGCTATTAGCTGTTATCTGTTAGCTGTTAGCTGTTATCTGTTAGCTGTTAGCTGTTATCTGTTAGCTGTTAGCTGTTAGCTGTTATCTGTTAACTGTTAGCTGTTAACTGTTAGCTGTTATCTGTTAGCTGTTAGCTGTTAACTGTTAGCTGTTAGCTGTTATCTGTTAGCTGTTAGCTATTAGCTGTTATCTGTTAACTGTTAGCTGTTAACTGTTAGCTGTTAGCTGTTAGCTGTTAACTGTTAGCTGTTAGCTGTTAGCTGTTAGCTGTTAGCTGTTAGCTGTTAGCTGTTAGCTGTTAGCTGTTAGCTGTTACTGTTACTGTTAGCTGTTAGCTGTTAGTTGTTAACTGTTAACTGTTATCTGTTACTGTTAACTGTTAGCTGTTAGCTGTTAACTGTTAACTGTTAGCTGTTATCTGTTAACTGTTAGCTGTTATCTGTTAGCTGTTAGCTGTTAGCTGTTAGCTGTTACTGTTAGCTGTTAGCTGTTAGTTGTTAACTGTTAACTGTTATCTGTTAACTGTTAACTGTTAGCTGTTAGCTGTTAACTGTTAACTGTTAGCTGTTATCTGTTAACTGTTAGCTGTTAGCTGTTACTGTTAGCTGTTATCTGTTAGCTGTTAGCTGTTAACTGTTAGCTGTTAGTTGTTAACTGTTAACTGTTATCTGTTAACTGTTAACTGTTAGCTGTTAGCTGTTAACTGTTAACTGTTAGCTGTTAGCTGTTATCTGTTAACTGTTATCTGTTAGCTGTTAGCTGTTATCTGTTAACTGTTACTGTTAGCTGTTAACTGTTAACTGTTAGCTGTTATCTGTTAACTGTTAGCTGTTAGCTGTTACTGTTAGCTGTTATCTGTTAGCTGTTAGCTGTTAACTGTTAGCTGTTAGTTGTTAACTGTTAACTGTTAGCTGTTATCTGTTAACTGTTAGCTGTTAGCTGTTACTGTTAGCTGTTATCTGTTAGCTGTTAGCTGTTAACTGTTAGCTGTTAGCTGTTAACTGTTAACTGTTAGCTGTTAACTGTTAACTGTTAGTTGTTAACTGTTAACTGTTATCTGTTAACTGTTAACTGTTAGCTGTTATCTGTTAACTGTTAGCTGTTAGCTGTTACTGTTAGCTGTTATCTGTTAGCTGTTAGCTGTTAACTGTTAGCTGTTAGTTGTTAACTGTTAGCTGTTAGCTGTTAACTGTTAACTGTTAGCTGTTATCTGTTAACTGTTAGCTGTTAGCTGTTACTGTTAGCTGTTATCTGTTAGCTGTTAGCTGTTAACTGTTAGCTGTTAGTTGTTAACTGTTAACTGTTATCTGTTAACTGTTACTGTTAGCTGTTAGCTGTTAACTGTTAGCTGTTAGCTGTTAGCTGTTAGCTGTTATCTGTTATCTGTTAGCTGTTAGCTGTTAGCAGATGCACAACAGATCTGTGGAGAGACCTGCAGTAGAGCTAATTGTTAGCAGTTAGCTTATTTTATGCTATTTTATTTCTATTTGAGATGTTTACATTTGGATTGTTTATTTCTAGTCTGTTCATTTCTCTAATGTTCAATGCCTTGTCTTTTTATGCTGCTGCAATAAAGTACATCTTATCTTAGCTGGTAGCTGGTAGCTAGTAGCTGTTAGCAGATGACCAACAGATCTGTAGAGAGACCTGCAGGAGAGCTATGAAAGTAATCGGATTACTCCCTGTTACTGCTGACCTCCACGATGCAGATGAATGAGGCGTTGCTGCTGAGAGCACGCTGTGTCAGGTTCACACGTGAGACCAAAGCCAACTCTACGAGAGGGAGACAGGACTGTTCTCTTCCCCCTTCATGGACATTCCTTCACACATTCATGTGCGTGTGTGTGTGTGTGTGTGTGTGTGTGTGTGCGTGTGTGCGTGTGTGTGTGCGGACTTTACAAGGTTTCTCACACACAAATCCTTTCAGCTAATGTCAGGAAAAAGAAGGAAGTGAGAGTTTTTAGGAGAAGCTGAACACACATTTACGGAGCAGTGCGTGTGTGTGTGCGCGTGCGTGCGTGCGTGCGTGTGTGTGTGTGTGTGTGCGTGTGTGTGTGTGTGTGTGTGTCAGCAGAAGGTAAAGCCATCCCGCCCTGTCTCTGCAGATGTTAGGGTGAACATTATCAAACTTTATTTTTCTAATGAAATTTCAACATTTCTTCCCTGAAACAGGAAGTTAATGCGTGGCAGCTTCTATGAGTGTGTGTGTGTGTGTGTGTGTGTGTGTGGTTTAACTGATGGCTGTGTGAGAGTTCAGGATTGTAATAAAGTTAAACTGTGTCTTTAGTTATTCTGACTACGTTAGCTTCGTTAGCTTCGTTAGCTACGTTAGCTTCGTTAGCTACGTTAGCTACGTTAGCTTCGTTAGCTTCGTTAGCTACGTTAGCTTCGTTAGCTTCGTTAGCTACGTTAGCTACGTTAGCTACGTTAGCTTCGTTAGCTACGTTAGCTTCGTTAGCTACGTTAGCTTCCAGCAGATCTGCAGTGACACCAGAAGGAGTCACGTGATCACTTTGTTAAAATAAGACCATCAAACATTTGAGGTAAGTTTCCAACAACAGAGAACATCACCAGGTGTCCCTGGTCTCCAGCTGTGTGCGTCTCTCTTTAGTGTCCCTGGTCTCCAGCTGTGTGCGTCTCTCTTTAGTGTCCCTGGTCTCCAGCTGTGTGCGTCACTCTTTAGTGTCCCCTGGTCTCCAGCTGTGTGCGTCACTCTTTAGTGTCCCTGGTCTCCAGCTGTGTGCATCACTCTTTAGTGTCCCTGGTCTCCAGCTGTGTGCGTCACTCTTTAGTGTCCCCTGGTCTCCAGCTGTGTGTGTCACTCTTTAGTGTCCCCTGGTCTCCAGCTGTGTGCGTCACTCTTTAGTGTCCCCTGGTCTCCAGCTGTGTGTGTCACTCTTTAGTGTCCCCTGGTCTCCAGCTGTGTGCGTCACTCTTTAGTGTCCCTGGTCTCCAGCTGTGTGCGTCACTCTTTAGTGTCCCCTGGTCTCCAGCTGTGTGCGTCACTCTTTAGTGTCTCCTGGTCTCCAGCTGTGTGCGTCACTCTTTAGTGTCCCTTGGTCTCCAGCTGTGTGCGTCACTCTTTAGTGTCCCCTGGTCTCCAGCTGTGTGCGTCACTCTTTAGTGTCCCTTGGTCTCCAGCTGTGTGCGTCACTCTTTAGTGTCCCTGGTCTCCAGCTGTGTTCGTCACTCTTTAGTGTCCCCTGGTCTCCAGCTGTGTGCGTCACTCTTTAGTGTCCCCTGGTCTCCAGCTGTGTGCGTCACTCTTTAGTGTCCCCTTGGTCTCCAGCTGTGTGCGTCACTCTTTAGTGTCCCTGGTCTCCAGCTGTGTTCGTCACTCTTTAGTGTCCCCTGGTCTCCAGCTGTGTGCGTCTCTCTTTAGTGTCCCCTGGTCTCCAGCTGTGTGCGTCACTCTTTAGTGTCCCTTGGTCTCCAGCTGTGTGCGTCACTCTTTAGTGTCCTCTGGTCTCCAGCTGTGTGCGTCACTCTTTAGTGTCCCCTGGTCTCCAACTGTGTGCGTCACTCTTTAGTGTCCCCTGGTCTCCAGCTGTGTGCGTCACTCTTTAGTGTCCCCTGGTCTCCAGCTGTGTGCGTCACTCTTTAGTGTCCCCTGGTCTCCAGCTGTGTGCGTCACTCTTTAGTGTCCCCTGGTCTCCAGCTGTGTGTGTCACTCTTTAGTGTCCCTGGTCTCCAGCTGTGTGCGTCTCTGTTTAGTGTCCCCTGGTCTCCAGCTGTGTGCGTCACTCTTTAGTGTCCCCTGGTCTCCCAGCTGTGTGCGTCACTCTTTAGTGTCCCCTGGTCCCCAGCTGTGTGCGTCACTCTTTAGTGTCCCCTGGTCTCTCAGCTGTGTGCGTCACTCTTTAGTGTCCCCTGGTCTCCAGCTGTGTGCGTCACTCTTTAGTGTCCCCTGGTCTCCAGCTGTGTGCGTCACTCTTTAGTGTCCCCTGGTCTCCAGCTGTGTGCGTCACTCTTTAGTGTCCCCTGGTCTCCAGATGTGTGCGTCACTCTTTAGTGTCCCTGGTCTCCAGCTGTGTGCGTCACTCTTTAGTGTCCCCTGGTCTCCAGCTGTGTGCGTCACTCTTTAGTGTCCCCTGGTCTCATGCTGTGTGCGTCACTCTTTAGTGTCCCCTGGTCTCCAGCTGTGTGCGTCACTCTTTAGTGTCCCCTGGTCTCCAGCTGTGTGCGTCACTCTTTAGTGTCCCCTGGCCTCCAGCTGTGTGCATCACTCTTTAGTGTCCCCTGGTCTCCAGCTGTGTGTGTCACTCTTTAGTGTCCCCTGGTCTCCCAGCTGTGTGCGTCACTCTTTAGTGTCCCCTGATCTCCAACTGTGTGCATCACTCTTTAATGTCCCCTGGTCTCCAGCTGTGTGCGTCACTCTTTAGTGTCCCCTGGTCTCCCAGCTGTGTGCGTCACTCTTTAGAGTCCCCTGGTCTCCAACTGTGTGCGTCACTCTTTAGTGTCCCCTGGTCTCCAGCTGTGTGCGTCACTCTTTAGTGTCCCCTGGTCTCCAGCTGTGTGCGTCACTCTTTAGAGTCCCCTGGTCTCCAACTGTGTGCGTCACTCTTTAGTGTCCCCTGGTCTCCAGCTGTGTGCGTCACTCTTTAGTGTCCCCTGGTCTCCAGCTGTGTGCGTCACTCTTCAGTGTCCCCTGGTCTCCCAGCTGTGTGCGTCTCTCTTTAGTGTCCCCTGGTCTCCAGCTGTGTGCGTCACTCTTTAGTGTCCCCTGGCCTCCAGCTGTGTGCGTCTCTCTTTAGTGTCCCTGGTCTCCAGCTGTGTGCGTAACTCTTTAGTGTCCCCTGGTCTCCAGCAGTGTGCGTCTCTCTTTAGTGTCCCCTGGTCTCCAGCTGTGTGCGTCTCTCTTTAGTGTCCCTGGTCTCCAGCTGTGTGAGTGTAGGACAGTAGGAAAGTAGGAAAGTAGGAGAGTAGGAAAGTAGGAGAGTAGGAGAGTAGGACAGTAGGAGAGTAGGAGAGTAGGAAAGTAGGAAATAGGAGAGTAGGAAAGTAGGAGAGTAGGAGAGTAGGAAAGTAGGAAAGTAGGAGAGTAGGAGAGTAGGAGAATAGGAAAGTAGGAAAGTAGGAAAGTAGCAGAGTAGGAAAGTAGGAGAGTAGAAAGTAGGAGAGTAGGAAAGTAGGAGAGTAGGAGAGTAGGAAAGTAGAGAGTAGAAGTAGGAGAGTAGGACAGTAGGACAGTAGGAGAGTAGGACAGTAGGAGAGTAGGAGAGTAGGAAAATAGGAGAGTAGGAAAGTAGGAAAGTAGGAAAGTAGCAGAGTAGGAGAGTAGGAGAGTATGAGAGTAGGAAAATAGGAGAGTAGGAAAGTAGGAGAGTAGGAAAGTAGGAAAGTAGCAGAGTAGCAGAGTAGGAGAGTAGGAGAGTAGGAAAGTAGGAGTGTAGGAAAGTAGGAGAGTAGGAAAGTAGGAAAGTAGCAGAGTAGGAGAGTAGAGAGTAGAGTAGGAGAGTAGGAGAGTAGGAGAGTAGGAGAGTAGGAGAGTAGGAGAGTAGGAGAGTAGGAAGTAGGAGAGTAGGAGAGTAGGACAGTAGGAGAGTAGGAGAGTAGGAAAGTAGAGAGTAGGACAGTAGAGAGTAGAGAGTAGGAGAGTAGGAGAGTAGGAAAGTAGGAGAGTAGGAGAGTAGGAAGTAGGAGAGTAGGAAAGTAGGAGAGTAGGACAGTAGGAGAGTATGAAAGTAGGAGAGTAGGAGAGTAGGAGAGTAGCAGAGTAGAGAGTAGGACAGAAGAGAGTAGGAGAGTAGGAAAGTAGGAGAGTAGAGAGTAGAGTAGGAGAGTAGGAGAGTAGGACAGTAGAGAGTAGGAGATAGGAAAGTAGGAGAGTAGGACAGTAGGAAAGTAGGAAAGTAGGAGAGTAGGAGAGTAGAAAGTAGGAGAGTAGGACAGTAGGAGAGTAGAGAGTAGGAAGTAGGAAAGTAGGAGAGTAGGAGAGTAGGAAGAGTAGGAGAGTAGGAAAGTAGGAGAGTAGACAGTAGAGAGTAGAGAGTAGGAAGTAGAGAGTAGGAAGAAGGAGAGTAGGAGAGTAGGAAAGTAGGAAATAGAGAGTAGGAAAGTAGGAGAGTAGGAGAGTAGAGAAGTAGGAAGTAGAGAGTAGGAAAGTAGGAGAGTAGGAAAGTAGGAGAGTAGGAAAGTAGGAAAGTAGAGAGTAGGAAAGTAGGAGAGTAGGAGAGTAGGAAGTAGGAGAGTAGGAAAGTAGAGAGTAGGAGAGTAGAAAGTAGGAGAGTAGGAGAGTAGAAAGTAGGAGAGTAGGACAGTAGAGAGAGTAGAGAGTAGGAAAGTAGGAGAGTAGGAAAGTAGAGAGTAGGAGAGTAGGAGAGTAGGAAAGTAGAGTGTAGAAGTAGGAAAGTAGCAGAGTAGGAAAGTAGGAGAGTAGGAGAGTAGGAAGTAGGAGAGTAGGAAGTAGGAGAGTAGAGAGTAGAAGTAGAGAGTAGGAGAGTAGGAAAGTAGGAGAGAAGAAAGTAGGACAGTAGGAAAGTAGGAGAGTAGGAAAGTAGGAGTGAGAGAGTAGGAGAGTAGAGAGAGAGTAGAGTAGGAGAGTAGGAGAGTAGGAGAGTAGGAAGAGTAGGAGAGTAGGAGAGAAGAAGTAGGAAATAGGAGAGTAGAAGTAGGAAGTAGGAGAGTAGGAAGTAGGAGAGTAGGAAAGTAGGAAAGTAGGAGAGTAGGAGAAGTAGGGGGAGGCGTTATGCGCGACGTGGAACCGGTAAGGGGGATGTGGAGTGATTGTAAGGAGATCTTTCTGTGGCGGGGGCGGGTCAGGTGGTCTGCCGAGACGTCTGGGCGCCGCGGTATGGGTGGGTTTCGGTGAAGGTTGGACCGGTTTAGTCAGTGGGTGGTTTTTCTGATGGATAAGTCCCGTACGGTTGTCTCGTCCGTATTCGCGACCTTTCTGCGTTGCTTGGGGCCCGTACGGTCCTTCGGCTACTGTCCCGTTACTTGGGGGTTGTTCTTCGACTGCGTCTATCCTGCCCTATCTAGTCTTCTAGAGCTTCCTCCGTCGTACTTTCTGCTTATGCGGTATCGCGATAAGTCAGTAACGTCCGGAGTAGCGAGGCACTTGCACCCGACGTTTTTTCTTTCACTACGTCATACCTTCTTCCCTACTTCCCCGACCCTTTGTTCCTTCTACTCTCTCCATCACTCCTCTACTTGTCTGCTACTCTGTCGATCTTGTTACTTCTCTATCTCAAACGTCTCCCGTTTTTCAACTCTTTCCTTCCTACTTGACTTTCTTCTATCCTTTCTCTCATCTTCTTTCTCTTACTTCTCTCTTCCTTCTACCTCCCCCTTCAACCCTTTCTCTACCCTTCTCCTCCTCGCCTACTCCTGCCCGAAACCTTAATAAGTAGACGCACACTTAAACATTCGCGTGAAAGCGTAGTCCAACTTTAAAGCCCAGAAAAGGAAGTGGTTGTTGGTGGTTTAGTGGTTGGGTTTTGGTGTGTTTTGTATGTGTTTTTGGTAGTATGTATATTTAGGTGTTAGTTGGAGTTTGGTTGAGGTTGGGTTTAGTGATGGATTGTGTAGTTGATGTTGGTATATGTTAAGGATGTTATTGGGGGGTGTATTTTGGTTGGGGTTGATTGGTTAGGGAGTAGATGGGTTGTTTGTTGAAGTTTTGGTGTGGTAGTTGATGTTATGGATTTTGTGTAGTTAGGAAAAGGGAGTGGGAAGAAGTTAGGAAGTATTATTCATTCTCATCACCTTTCGTTCCTTCTGTCCTTCCTCTACTCTCCTGCCTTGTACCTACTAACTTAACTACCTTCCCCTGACCTTGACTCTACCTGAACTTCCGCTTGTCCCTGACATAGAGTAAACCACACAGTATATAACTTAAGTTCCTAGCCAGCTCTAGACCTGTCCGTACGTCTTGCACGATTCCTTCTCTAACTTTCCGCGTACCTCTATCCTCCTCTTACACTTGTACGATCTCCGCCTACTGTCCCTACCTCCTTTTCATCACCTCTCCCTTGCAGATCCCGAATCTTTCTTTTCCTTTCCTATACACTCTCGACTCTCCTTACTCGTATTCTGGCGAAACGGGTGACCCTCTTAACTTCAACTCTTACCTTCTCTAACCTATCATTCTGATCTTACCTCAGCTTTTTCTCTCCTTCACCTCATGACACCTTCCCTCTATACTTTTCCCTTACATACTCTTACTCGACTCACTTTTCTCCTACTTTCTCTCTACTTTCCCCCACTATTACTACTCTCACTTCACCGACTTAAACGCGTACATGCCCGACTTCTCTAACTCCCTCTTTACTACTCTTCCCTACCTTCCACTAACTTATAGTCTTCGAAACATCTACGGACTAGCGTGGCTACTGCTAACTAGTGTATGTCGGCGCGCTCCTCCACAGATCTTTCTCCGACCTTCATACTTCTTCTTCCGTACTCTTACTCTCCCACCACCTTCTTCCTACCCTCTCCCTTTCCTACTTTCCTTCTCTACCACCTACTCTCCTCTCCTATACGTTCTCCTTCGACTCTGCTCTTGCAACTTTCCTACCATTCCTACACTCCTATCTCTCTGTTCTCCTCCCTGACCTCTCTACCTCTCCGACGCTCCTCCTCCTGCCGCCGGCATCCAGCAGCATCACTACCTCTCCGCACAGACGCCGAAACACAACCAATGTGCAGTTGTCGCCGTGTCTAAGAGATATGGGGATATTGCTGGGGCACTGATCGCGAGGATGGTGGTACAGTCAGTTATTGAGAGGGGCGTTAGCCGCCCTCAGGGGGGGTTCTCTGTCCCGCGCGATCAGACAGCTCTTTGTTCAGACTGCGCGATCAGTGCAGGGTGGCGTCTGAGTGTTAACAGGTAGGGGGGCGCGAGCGATGGGACGATCTTATAACGTTTCCACGGGTATGGTTAGGGCGTGAGGGCGTCCCGCGAGGAGGTGAGACGGCGGTGGAGGCGGCGGGAGGGGGTCTGCGCGGGGGTGCACAGCATGCGGACTATCCACATTTGCGGGGCTGTGATTAATCTTAGTGAGTTGTATGTTGTCTTGTCAAGCTATGAGCATGATGTGATGGCTTCATCTCACAGTAATATACATAGTCGTGATGCAAACGAGTAAAGACGGAGACGGTTCTGTCCCGAGACACGCACAATCTCACGAGACGCGATTCTGACTCACTACTCAGGCTCATAATTTGCCTATCACTCTTAGCAACACACACCACCTACATATCCTACTACCCTACACATCAGCTACTACACTAACTCTCATCCGACACTCCTACACTCTACCTACTCGCCTACGATTGCCCTACTGTCCTACTGTCCTTCTCTCTACGTGAGGTACGGACGCGGGCGCGCGCGCGCGGGACCCACACAGCACGACGAGCACGGGACCGCCGCGGCGGGCGCGGCCCAGGCGGTGGGAGCGCCACGGGAGGACGAGCAGGCAGCACCGCGATGGACAGGCAGGGGGGCCGCCGAGCGGACGACAGGGCGGACGACACGTCGAGACACACACACACAACACACAGACCCACACACACACACACACACACAGTAGCTCCATGTGTTTACGTTTTACAGCCGCTGTGATTTGACGCTGCAGGGTTTCCTGAGTGAAGAGACTCAGACACATCAGCAGGAGAGGACTCTTTAAAGTAGAGACATTACATACTGATATACACCTGAACATCAGCAGGAGAGGACTCTTTAAAGTAGAGACACTACATACTGATATACACCTGAACATCAGAGAAGAGGACTCTTTAAAGTAGAGACACTATGTACTGATATACACCTGAACATCAGCAGGAGAGGACTCTTTAAAGTAGAGACACTACATACTGATATACACCTGAACATCAGCAGGAGAGGACTCTTTAAAGTAGAGACACTACATACTGATATACACCTGAACATCAGCAGGAGAGGACTCTTTAAAGTAGAGACGCTACATACTGATATACACCTGAACATCAGCAGGAGAGGACTCTTTAAAGTAGAGACACTACATACTGATATACACCTGAGCATCAGCAGGAGAGGACTCTTTAAAGTAGAGACACTACATACTGATATACACCTGAACATCAGCAGGAGAGGACTCTTTAAAGTAGAGACACTACATACTGATATACACCTGAACATCAGCAGGAGAGGACTCTTTAAAGTAGAGACACTACATACTGATATACACCTGACATCAGCAGGAGAGGACTCTTTAAAGTAGAGACACTACATACTGATATACACCTGGACATCGGCAGGAGAGGACTCTTTAAAGTAGAGACACTACATACTGATATACACCTGGACATCAGCAGGAGAGGACTCTTTAAAGTAGAGACGCTACATACTGATATACACCTGGACATCAGCAGGAGAGGACTCTTTAAAGTAGAGACGCTACATACTGATATACACCTGAACATCAGCAGGAGAGGACTCTTTAAAGTAGAGACGCTACATACTGATATACACCTGACATCAGCAGGAGAGGACTCTTTAAAGTAGAGACACTACATACTGATATACACCTGAACATCAGCAGGAGAGGACTCTTTAAAGTAGAGACACTACATACTGATATACACCTGAACATCAGCAGGAGAGGACTCTTTAAAGTAGAGACACTACATACTGATATACACCTGAACACCAGCAGGAGAGGACTCTTTAAAGTAGAGACACTACATACTGATATACACCTGAACATCAGCAGGAGAGGACTCTTTAAAGTAGAGACACTACATACTGATATACACCTGGACATCAGCAGGAGAGGACTCTTTAAAGTAGAGACACTACATACTGATATACACCTGAACATCAGCAGGAGAGGACTCTTTAAAGTAGAGACACTACATACTGATATACACCTGGACATCAGCAGGAGAGGACTCTTTAAAGCAGAGGAGAGCAGTGCAGCTCTGAAGCGTCCTTGGCGGACAGGAATGGCTCGGTGTTGTTCCTGGCCGCTCTCCTC
>CM070498.1:327385-362385 GCA_036324585.1 Champsocephalus esox
GCACGGAGCCTCGTTCGCCTCCATGTACCAGGACCTGCACGTGCACATCCAGCACTACAGCAACGGGGTACGCACGCACGCACACACACACACACACACACACACACACTGCTCTGTAAATGTGTGTGTGTGTTCAGCTTCTCCTAAAAACTCTCACTTCCTTCTTTTTCCTGACATTAGCTGAAAGGATTTGTGTGTGAGAAACCTTGTAAAGTCCGCACACACACACAGACACACACACGCACATGCACACGCACACACACACACATGAATGTGTGAAGGAATTTCCATGAAGGGGGAAGAGAACAGTCCTGTCTCCCTCTCGTAGAGTTTGCTTTGGTCTCACGTGTGAACCTGAAACAGTGTGATCACAGCGGAGATGTGCTCTCTGCATACATTTAGTAGGTAGTGAATTTAAACTGATGTTGTTGTTGATATCTACATGGAGACAAGCCTCGTCAGCGAGTCCAGTTTGAGTGACGCGAGTAAACACCAATGATGCCATCCGGTGTGACTCACTCTAACAGCTGATTGGTCCTCATGTGGTAGCTCACTCTAACAGCTGATTGGTCCTCATATGGTAGCTCACTCTAACAGCTGATTGGTCCTCATGTGGTAGCTCACTCTAACAGCTGATTGGTCCTCATGTGGTAGCTCACTCTAACAGCTGATTGGTCCTCATGTGGTAGCTCACTGTAACAGCTGATTGGTCCTCAGGTGGTGACAGTGAACTGTGCACGGCTCATTAAACCCGACCAGCACGCAACCAATGGGATCGTTCACGTTGTGGACCGCGTCATCACCGCCATCTCCAACACCGTCAACACTCTGCTGGATGTGGACGATGACCTGGAGACACTGCGGGTGAGACACCTTCATTCACCCTCTTCATCTTATATCTAATGTGTAGACGAGGGACTGTCTCAGGGCTTGAGCCTCAACCTCAGGATCCATGTGTGTGTGATCCTACAGAGCATCAGCTAGTTCCTGAGCAGTGTCCTTCACATGCTGATCTCAAGATTCTGACTTTTTCTCAACATTTTTAATTTCGGACTTTTTCACAAAATCATGACTTTTTCTCAAAATCATGATTTTGTCTGAATACTTAAATGTTAATAATCCCTGGTCCCCGGCTTGAGCCTCATGATCCATGTATCTGTGATCCTCTCCAGAATGGAAGTAGTCAGAGCATCAGCAAGTTCCTTTTTTAGATTCTGACTTTTAAATCACGAAATTCTGACTTTGTCTCAAAATCACTAAATTCTGACTTTCTCAAAATCACTAAATTCTGACTTTTTTCAAATCACTAAATTCTGACTTTTTCTCAAAATCACTAAATTCTGACTTTTTCTCCAAATCACTAAATTCTGACTTTTTCTCAAAATCACTAAATTCTGACTTTTTCTCAAAATCACTAAATTCTGACTTTTCAATCACTAAATTCTGACTTTTTCTCAAAATCACTAAATTCTGATTTTTCTCACTAAATTCTGACTTTTTCTCAAAATCACTAAATTCTGACTTTTCTCAAAATCACTAAATTCTGACTTTTCTCAAAATCACTAAATTCTGACTTTTTCTCAAAATCACTAAATTCTGACTTTTTCTCAAAATCACTAAATTCTGACTTTTTCTCAAAATCACTAAATTCTGACTTTTTCTCAAAATCACTAAATTCTGACTTTTTCTCAAAATCACTAAATTCTGACTTTTTCTCAAAATCACTAAATTCTGACTTTTTCTCAAAATCACTAAATTCTGACTTTTTCTCAAAATCACTAAATTCTGACTTTTTCTCAAAATCACTAAATTCTGACTTTTCTCAAAATCACTAAATTCTGACTTTTTCTCAAAATCACTAAATTCTGACTTTTTCTCAAAATCACTAAATTCTGACTTTCTCCAAATCACTAAATTCTGACTTTTTCTCAAAATCACTAAATTCTGACTTTTCTCAAAATCACTAAATTCTGACTTTTTCTCAAAATCACTAAATTCTGACTTTTTCTCAAATCACTAAATTCTGACTTTTTCATCACTAAATTCTGACTTTTTCTCAAAATCACTAAATTCTGACTTTTTCTCAAAATCACTAAATTCTGACTTTCTCAAAATCACTAAATTCTGACTTATTTCACTAAATTCTGACTTTTTCTCAAAATCACTAAATTCTGACTTTCTCAAAATCACTAAATTCTGACTTATTTCACTAAATTCTGACTTTCTCCAAAATCACTAAATTCTGACTTTTTCTCAAAATCACTAAATTCTGACTTTTTCTCAAAATCACTAAATTCTGACTTTTTCTCAAAATCACTAAATTCTGACTTTTCTCAAAATCACTAAATTCTGACTTATTTCACTAAATTCTGACTTTTTCTCAAAATCACTAAATTCTGACTTTTTCTCAAAATCACTAAATTCTGACTTTCTCAAAATCACTAAATTCTGACTTATTTCACTAAATTCTGACTTTTTCTCAAAATCACTAAATTCTGACTTTCTCAAAATCACTAAATTCTGACTTATTTCACTGAAATTCTGACTTTTCTCCAAATCACTAAATTCTGACTTTTTCTCAAAATCACTAAATTCTGACTTTTTCTCAAAATCACTAAATTCTGACTTTTTCTCAAAATCACTAAATTCTGACTTTTCTCAAAATCACTAAATTCTGACTTATTTCACTAAATTCTGACTTTTCTCCAAATCACTAAATTCTGACTTTTTCTCAAAATCACTAAATTCTGACTTTTTCTCAAAATCACTAAATTCTGACTTATTTCACTAAATTCTGACTTTTTCTCAAAATCACTAAATTCTGACTTATTTCACTAAATTCTGACTTTCTCCAAATCACTAAATTCTGACTTTTTCTCAAAATCACTAAATTCTGACTTTGTTCTCAAATCACTAATTTCTGACTTTCTCAAAATCACTAAATTCTGACTTTTTCTCAAAATCACTAAATTCTGACTTATTTCACTAAATTCTGACTTTTTCTCAAAATCACTAAATTCTGACTTTTTTCTCAAAATCACTAAATTCTGACTTTGTTCTCAAAATCACTAAATTCTGACTTTCTCAAAATCACTAAATTCTGACTTATTTCACTAAATTCTGACTTTTTCTCAAAATCACTAAATTCTGACTTTTTCTCAAAATCACTAAATTCTGACTTTTTCTCAAAATCACTAAATTCTGACTTTTTCTCCAAATCACTAAATTCTGACTTTTTCTCAAAATCACTAAATTCTGACTTTCTCCAAATCACTAAATTCTGACTTTTTTCTCAAAATCACTAAATTCTGACTTTTTCTCAAAATCACTAAATTCTGACTTTTAAATCACTAAATTCTGACTTTTAAATCACTAAATTCTGTTTTTTTTTCAAAAAAAACCACAAAATTCTGACTTTTTCTCAAAATCACTAAATTCTGACTTTTTCTCAAATCACTAAATTCTGACTTTTTTCTCAAAATCACTAAATTCTGACTTATTTCACTGAATTCTGACTTTCTCCAAATCACTAAATTCTGAATTTTTCTCAAAATCACTAAATTCTGACTTTTTTTCTCAAAATCACTAAATTCTGACTTTTTCTCAAAATCATTAAATTCTGACTTTTTCTCAAAATCACTAAATTCTGACTTTTTTCTCAAAATCATTAAATTCTGACTTTTTCTCAAAATCACTAAATTGTGACTTTTTTCTCAAAATCACTAAATTGTGACTTTTTCTCCAAATCACTAAATTCTGACTTTTTCTCAAAATCACTAAATTCTGACTTTCTCAAAATCACTAAATTCTGACTTTTTCTCCAAATCACTAAATTCTGACTTTTTCTCAAAATAACTAAATTCTGACTTTCTCCAAATCACTAAATTCTGACTTTTTTCTCAAAATCACTAAATTCTGACTTTTTCTCAAAATCACTAAATTCTGACTTTTAAATCACTAAATTCTGACTTTTAAATCACTAAATTCTGTTTTTTTTCAAAAAAATCACTAAATTCTGACTTTTTCTCAAAATCACTAAATTCTGACTTTTAAATCACTAAATTCTGACTTTTAAATCACTAAATTCTGACTTTTTCTCCAAATCACTAAATTCTGACTTTTTCTCAAAATCACTAAATTCTGACTTATTTCACTAAATTCTGACTTTCTCCAAATCACTAAATTCTGACTTTTTCTCAAAATCACTAAATTCTGACTTTCTCAAAATCACTAAATTCTGACTTTTAAATCACTAAATTCTGACTTTTAAATCACTAAATTCTGACTTTTTCTCAAAATCACTAAATTCTGACTTTTAAATCACTAAATTCTGACTTTTTCTCAAAATCACTAAATTCTGACTTTCTCAAAATCACTAAATTCTGACTTATTTCACTAAATTCTGACTTTTTCTCAAAATCACTAAATTCTGACTTATTTCACTAAATTCTGACTTTTTCTCAAAATCACTAAATTCTGACTTTTTCTCAAAATCACTAAATTCTGACTTTTAAATCACTAAATTCTGACTTTGTTCTCAAAATCACTAATTTCTGACTTTTTCTCCAAATCACTAAATTCTGACTTTCTCCAAATCACTAAATTCTGACTTTTAAATCACTAAATTCTGACTTTTAAATCACTAAATTCTGACTTTTTCTCAAAATCACTAAATTCTGACTTTTTTCTCAAAATCACTAAATTCTGACTTTGTTCTCAAAATCACTAATTTCTGACTTTTTCTCAAAATCACTAAATTCTGACTTTCTCCAAATCACTAAATTCTGACTTTTTCTCAAAATCACTAAATTCTGACTTTCTCAAAATCACTAAATTCTGACTTTTAAATCACTAAATTCTGACTTTTTCTCAAAATCACTAAATTCTGACTTTTTCTCAAAATCACTAAATTCTGACTTTTTCTCAAAATCACTAAATTCTGACTTATTTCACTAAATTCTGACTTTTTCTCAAAATCACTAAATTCTGACTTATTTCACTAAATTCTGACTTTTTCTCAAAATCACTAAATTCTGACTTATTTCACTAAATTCTGACTTTTTCTCAAAATCACTAAATTCTGACTTATTTCACTGAATTCTGACTTTCTCCAAATCACTAAATTCTGAATTTTTCTCAAAATCACTAAATTCTGACTTTTTCTCAAAATCACTAAATTCTGACTTTTTCTCAAAATCACTAAATTCTGACTTTCTCAAAATCACTAAATTCTGACTTATTTCACTAAATTCTGACTTTTTCTCAAAATCACTAAATTCTGACTTATTTCACTAAATTCTGACTTTCTCCAAATCACTAAATTCTGACTTTTTCTCAAAATCACTAAATTCTGACTCTCAAAATCACTAAATTCTGACTTTTAAATCACTAAATTCTGACTTTTAAATCACTAAATTCTGACTTTTTCTCAAAATCACTAAATTCTGACTTTTTTCTCAAAATCACTAAATTCTGACTTTGTTCTCAAAATCACTAATTTCTGACTTTTTCTCCAAATCACTAAATTCTGACTTTTAAATCACTAAATTCTGACTTTTTCTCAAAATCACTTAATTCTGACTTTCTCAAAATCACTAAATTCTGACTTATTTCACTAAATTCTGACTTTTTCTCAAAATCACTAAATTCTGACTTATTTCACTAAATTCTGACTTTTTCTCAAAATCACTAAATTCTGACTTTTTCTAAAAATCACTAAATTCTGACTTTCTCAAAATCACTAAATTCTGACTTTTAAATCACTAAATTCTGACTTTTTCTCAAAATCACTAATTTATGACTTTTTCTCCAAATCACTAAATTCTGACTTTTTTCTCAAAATCACTAAATTCTGACTTTTAAATCACTAAATTCTGACTTTTAAATCACTAAATTCTGACTTTTTCTCAAAATCACTAATTTCTGACTTTTTCTCCAAATCACTAAATTCTGACTTTTAAATCACTAAATTCTGACTTTTTCTCAAAATCACTAAATTCTGACTTTTTTTTTCATCCTGTCATGCTCACAGCTAGTTGATACCCTTGTTAGCATGCTACTCTCATCTTGGAGGAGGACACTCAGGAGGGTCTTCCTGAGTCCTCAGTCAGTGCCCAGCTGACTGTGACTTCCTGTCCCTGACTGTGACTTCCTGTCCCTGGCTTCCTGACTCTGACTTCCTGTCCCTGACTCTGACTTCCTGTCCCTCAGACGGCAATGGCGGCGGCGGGGCTCAGCACCATGCTGGAGGGGGAGGGGCAGTACACCGTGTTTGCTCCGACCAACGAGGCCTTCGACAAGATCCCCAAGGAGACCCTGAACCGCATCCTGGGAGACCCTGTGGCTCTGAGAGGTGAGTGTTGAGGGTCAAAGGTCAGACACATTATCAGGGGGTACTGTCAAGTTGTGATTGGGTTGGTTTGATTGACTCCAGAAGGACACATGGGACAGTCTCCAGTCTGTCCTCTTTGAGTGACTGCAGAGTCCTTATTGCTTCAGTCGGCCTCTTGATGCTCATTCAGGTTCAAAACCTCAACACAAACATTACTTTCATTCACTAAATAAAGTAAATAAACATTATCTACGGAAAACATGCCATCCTTTAACGAGCACTTTCATTTCTTCATTTACAATTAAATTCAACATTTAATCAAAAATAAATGCATCTCAACAAAGTAGATTATATTTCAGCATCTTATATTTTAGCTTCTTTCCTCAGGACTAGAAATAATGATCCATCAAATCAAACATGGTTCAAACAGATGAATCCATTTACAAATATTCACCAGAATGATCTCTGAGTGTGTCCTGCGGAGACTAGTGTGCTCCCAGGTGTGCTGCAGTGAGCTCATTGAGTAGGACGCTCACTTCCTTTGAGCCGCCTCTCAGTGGAATCACAGACCCTAGGCTCCCCGTCTCCACCTGCTGGAGCCCCCCCCCCTCTGACAAAACAGGTACCAAGCCCCCAGGAAGGGCTCCGGACTCTGAGGGAAATATCCCTCGTGGCCAGACGACGGTACAACAACTTCCGTATCAGTCCGTGACGTCACTGGGACAGAGATACTGTTCCCCACTGAATAGCATGGGAAAGAGACGTCTGTAAATCATTTAAGATTTAAGAACTAAAGAAAGTATGAACTATTTTAAAGCCCTTTAAAATAATAAGTCCTTAAAGTTGTAAAATGCACCAAAAGCCGAATCTAGATTTATTTTCTCTCTCCATTCATTCTACTGAGCCGAGAGTGGGAGCTCGGGGGCGGGGCTTAATAACAGGAGGCGGGGTTTAAGGGGCGCATACGGGTTCTTCTGCTCTGACAGCAAGGCATGATGGGTAATCTTTGATGTTTTTCTCTGGAGAACCTCAGGCCATTTTGTCTTCATGAGCCAATGAGCAGCTCTCATAGGAAAGGATAAGCCCCGCCTCCAACGCTGTATTCAGTTCTTATTAAACATCCATGTTCAGACCCCCTACAGACCAGAACCTGACTCCACAGACCTGCTGAACTACCACATCCTGAAGCACATGCAATGCGCCGAGTCCATCGTGTCCGGGACCCCCATGGAGACCCTGCAGGGCTCCGTGCTGGAGGTGGGCTGCGAGGGGGACCAGATGACCCTCAACGGGAGGGCCGTGGTCACCAAGAGGGACCAGCTGGGGACCAATGGGGTGGTCCACTACATCAGTGAGCTGCTGATACCCGACTCAGGTACTGCAAGTACTACTAATATTGCTAATACTGCTAATACTACTAATACTGCTAATACTGCTCCACTACATCAGCGAGCTGCTGATACAGTCAGTACTATCTAGTACTGATGGTACTACTGAGAGTACTACTGATGGTACTACTGAGAGTACTACTGAGAGTACGACTGATGGTACTACTGATGGTACTACTATTGGTATTACTAAGAGTACTACTGAGAGTACTACTGATGGTACTACTGAGAGTACTACTGAGAGTACTACTGATGGTACTACTGATGGTACTACTGAGAGTACTACTGAGAGTACTATTGATGGTACTACTGATGGTACTACTGATGGTACTACTGAGAGTACTACTGATGGTACTACTGAGGGTACTACTGAGAGTACTACTGAGAGTACTACTGAGTACTTTTAGAAAACAATGGTACAACTAATCTAAAGTTGGGCTCCATGTGTCCCTTTAGAGGATGAGACCCCGTTCAGTGAGTCAGACTCTGAGCTGTCCCTTTAGAGGAGGAGACCCCGTTCAGTGAGTCAGACTCTGACCTGTCCCTTTGGAGGAGGAGACCCCGTTCAGTGAGTCAGACTCTGAGCTGTCCCTTTAGAGGAGGAGACCCCGTTCAGTGAGTCAGACTCTGAGCTGTCCCTTTAGAGGAGGAGACCCCGTTCAGTGAGTCAGACTCTGAGATGTCCCTTTAGAGGAGGAGACCCCGTTCAGTGAGTCAGATTCTGACCTGTCCCTTTAGAGGAGGAGACCCCGTTCAGTGAGTCAGACTCTGACCTGTCCCTTTAGAGGAGGAGACCCCGTTCAGTGAGTCAGACTCTGACCTGTCCCTTTAGCGGGGGAGACCCCGTTCAGTGAGTCAGACTCTGACCTGTCCCTTTAGAGGAGGAGACCCCGTTCAGTGAGTCAGACTCTGACCTGTCCCTTTAGCGGAGGAGACCCCGTTCAGTGAGTCAGACTCTGACCTGTCCCTTTAGAGGAGGAGACCCCGTTCAGTGAGTCAGACTCTGACCAGTCCCTTTAGAGGAGGAGACCCCGTTCAGTGAGTCAGACTCTGACCTGTCCCTTTAGAGGAGGAGACCCCGTTCAGTGAGTCAGACTCTGACCTGTCCCTTTAGAGGAGGAGACCCCGTTCAGTGAGTCAGACTCTGACCTGTCCCTTTAGAGGAGGAGACCCCGTTCAGTGAGTCAGACTCTGACCCCCGCTGTGAGGAAGAGGGGGGTCCCGTTGGGGTCCTGTCAGACTCTAACTGCTCTCTCTCTCTCCAGCTAAAGTCCTGCTGGAGCTGGCTGAGGGCTCGGCTGTTGCCACGGCGACCCAGCTGTTTGTGGAGGCGGGTCTGACCCCCCCATCTGACCGGATCTGAATCCCTCACCATGCTGGCCCCGCTGGAAGCCGCCTTCACAGGTAACCCCCCCTCAACAGCACTCTCTCTCTCTCTCCCTCTCTCTCCCTCTCTCCCTCTCTCTCTCTCCCTCTCTCTCTCCCTCTCTCTCTCTCCTCTCTCTCTCTCTCTCTCTCTCTCTCTCCTCTCTCTCTCTCTCTCTCTCTCTCTCTCTCTCTCTCTCTCTCTCTCTCTCTCTCTCTCTCTCTCTCTCTCTCTCTCTCTCTCTCTCTCTCTCCAGCACAGGTTAGCTCTGAGTGCTAGCATGCTAATGGGAACACAGACCATGTTACTTCCAGAACACGTCTCATTGTTTCTGACAGCAACGTTTCTGATTGGCCCGTGGGCGTAAAGCCCGCCCACATTTTAGTAATGTTGTCATGACGCAGCAAATCTGGATCAGCTCCGTAGTTCCCCGTTTTTAGAGAAGTGGGTACGGAGGAGAAGAGAGAGGGGTTTGTTCCTGACACTTTGAGAGTCTCCTGACACACGGGGACACACCGGGGCACACCGGGGACACAGGGGACACACGGGGACACACCGGGGACACACCGGGGACACACCGGGGACACACGGGGACACACGGGGGAAACACCGGGGACACAGGGGACACACCGGGACACACGGGGACACACCGGGACACACGGGGACACACCGGGACACACGGGGGCACACCGGGGGGGGGCACACCGGGGGGACACAGGGCGACACCGGGCGACACCGGGGGGACACCAGGGACACACTGGGACACACCTGGGACACACCTGGGACACACCGGGGACAAACAGGGACACACCGGGGACACACTGGGACACACAGGGACACACCGGGGACACACCGGGATACACGGGGACACACCGGGGGACACACAGGGACACACCGGGGGGACACAGGGACACACCGGGACACACGGGGACACACCGGGGGACACACAGGGACACACCGGGGACACATGGTGATGTAGAAAAGACATCACAATGTGAATTTATAGGATAGGAGACCTTTAAAGAAACTGAGCTTCTGTGTGTCTGAAACAGGAAGTGACACGACGATGACGCCCGACATGAGGACGCTGATGACCAATCACCTGCTGAGGACGCAGCTGTCCTCCAAGTCTCTGTACCACGGGCAGGAGCTGGAGACGCTGGGGGGCGTCAAGCTGAGGGTGTTCGTCTACAGAAACGTAAGAACCAATCAGAGGGCAGCACGTACACACCTGTGGGCCCACCTCACTCTAATCAGAACATATCCTGAAAACATGTGTCTTGAATACTGTCATTGGTCCATAGCTTCAGTTCAGTGTACTGGTATCAATGAAGGCCTGAGGCCACAGGTCCATAGCTTCAGTTCAGTGTACTGGTATCAATGAAGGCCTGAGGCCACAGGTCCACAGCTTCAGTTCAGTGTACTGGTATCAATGAAGACCTGAGGCCACAGGTCCATAGCTTCAGTTCAGTGTACTGGTATCAATGAAGACCTGAGGCCACAGGTCCATAGCTTCAGTTCAGTGTACTGGTATCAATGAAGACCTGAGGCCACAGGTCAGGTACAACACAATGAGACAAGTCTTCTTCAGAATGCACGAGAGTCTGAGTTATCAAAACGATGGGTTACTGTTTGAGGACATTCCAGGTGAACATATCGTTCCCATGGACTCGTGGTTTAGGTCTATTTGGCTTCCAAGTGTTCTTTCTCTCTGATGGAAAGAAGACGTCCAAGAGGCGTTTGACTGGTGGACGTTTCTCCACGTCTGAATCCATCTCTGGATTAAAGCTGATCTCAATTCAAACACGACATTTCAGGGGAAACACCGACGACCTAGCAAGACCACATCATGTCTCTGACCTGTCCTCTGTGTCTCTGACGTGTCTCTGATGTGTCTCTGACGTGTCCTCGGTGTCTCTGATGTGTCTTTGACGTGTCTCTGACGTGTCCTCTGTGTCTCTAATGTGTCTCTGATGTGTCTCTAACGTGTCCTCTGTGTCTCTGATGTGTCTCTGATGTGTCTCTGACGTGTCCTCTGTGTCTCTAACGTGTCTCTGATGTGTCTCTAACGTGTCCTCTGTGTCTCTGACGTGTCCTCTGTGTCTCTGATGTGTCTTCTGTGTCTCTGATGTGTCTCTGACGTGTCCTCTGTGTCTCTGATGTGTCTCTGACGTGTCCTCTGTGTCTCTAACGTGTCTCTGATGTGTCTCTGACGTGTCCTCTGTGTCTCCTCTGTGTCTCTAACGTGTCTTCTGTGTCTCTAACGTGTCTCTGATGTGTCTCTAACGTGTCCTCTGTGTCTCTAACATGTCTCTGATGTGTCTCTAACGTGTCCTCTGTGTCTCTGATGTGTCTCTGGTGTGTCTCTGACGTGTCCTCTGTGTCTCTAACGTGTCTCTGATGTGTCTCTAACGTGTCCTCTGTATCTCTGATGTGTCTTCTGCGTCTCTGATGTGTCTCTGACGTGTCCTCTGTGTCTCTGATGTGTCTCTGACGTGTCCTCTGTGTCTCTAACGTGTCTCTGATGTGTCTCTGACGTGTCCTCTGTGTCTCCTCTGTGTCTCTAACGTGTCCTCTGTGTCTCTAACGTGTCTCTGATGTGTCTCTAACGTGTCCTCTGTGTCTCTAACATGTCTCTGATGTGTCTCTAACGTGTCCTCTGTGTCTCTGATGTGTCTCTGGTGTGTCTCTGACGTGTCCTCTGTGTCTCTAACGTGTCTCTGATGTGTCTCTAACGTGTCCTCTGTGTCTCTGACGTGTCCTCTGTGTCTCTGATGTGTCCTCTGTGTCTCTGATGTGTCTCTGACATGTCTCTGATGTGTCTCTGACGTGTCCTCTGTGTCTCTGATGTGTCCTCTGTGTCTCTGATGTGTCTCTGAAGTGTCCTCTGTGTCTCTAACGTGTCTCTAACGTGTCCTCTGTGTCTCTAATGTGTCTCTGATGTGTCTCTGACGTGTCCTCTGTGTCTCCTCTGACGTGTCTCTGACGTATCCTCTGTGTCTCTGATGTGTCTCTGATGTGTCTCTAACGTGTCCTCTGTGTCTCTAATGTGTCTCTGACGTGTCCTCTGTGTCTCTGATGTGTCTCTGATGTGTCTCTGACGTGTCCTCTGTGTCTCTAACGTGTCTCTGATGTGTCTCTAACGTGTCCTCTGTGTCTCTGACGTGTCCTCTGTGTCTCTAACGTGTCTCTGATGTGTCTTTGACGTGTCTCTGACGTGTCCTCTGTGTCTCTAACGTGTCTCTGATGTGTCTCTAACGTGTCCTCTGTGTCTCTGATGTGTCCTCTGTGTCTCTAACGTGTCTCTGATGTGTCTCTGACGTATCCTCTGTGTCTCTAACGTGTCCTCTGTGTCTCTAACGTGTCTCTGATGTGTCTCTGACGTGTCCTCTGTGTCTCTAACGTGTCTATGATGTGTCTCTAACGTGTCCTCTGTGTCTCTGACGTGTCCTCTGTGTCTCTAACGTGTCTCTGATGTGTCTCTAACGTGTCCTCTGTGTCTCTGATGTGTCTCTGATGTGTCCTCTGTGTCTCTAACGTGTCTCTGATGTGTCTCTGATGTGTCTCTGACGTGTCCTCTGTGTCTCTAACGTGTCCTCTGTGTCTCTAATGTGTCTCTGATGTGTCTCTGATGTGTCTCTGATGTGTCCTCTGTGTCTCTAACGTGTCTCTGATGTGTCTCTAACGTGTCCTCTGTGTCTCTGATGTGTCTCTGATGTGTCTCTGACGTGTCCTCTGTGTCTCTGATGTGTCTCTGATGTGTCTCTAACGTGTCCTCTGTGTCTCTGACGTGTCTCTGATGTGTCTCTGACGTGTCCTTTGTGTCTCTAACGTGTCTCTTATGTGTCTCTGATGTGTCTCTGACGTGTCCTCTGTGTCTCCGATGTGTCTCTGATGTGTCCTCTGTGTCTCTGATGTGTCCTCTGTGTCTCTGATGTGTCTCTAACATGTCCTCCATGTCTCTAATGTGTCCTCCATGTCTCTAACGTGTCCTCCGTGTCTCTAACGTGTCCTCCATGTCTCTAACGTGTCCTCTGTGTCTCTAACGTGTCTCTGATGTGTCTTTAACGTGTCCTCTGTGTCTCTGACGTGTCCTTTGTGTCTCTGATGTGTCTCTGACGTGTCCTCTGTGTCTCTGATGTGTCTCTAATGTGTCCTCCATGTCTCTAATGTGTCCTCCATGTCTCTAACGTGTCCTCCGTGTCTCTAACGTGTCCTCCATGTCTCTAACGTGTCCTCTGTGTCTCTAACGTGTCTCTGATGTGTCTCTAACGTGTCCTCTGTGTCTCTGACGTGTCCTCTGTGTCTCTGATGTGTCTCTGACGTGTCCTCTGTGTCTCTGATGTGTCTCTAACATGTCCTCCATGTCTCTAACGTGTCCTCCGTGTCTCTAACGTGTCGTCCGTGTCTCTAACGTGTCCTCCGTGTCTCTAACGTGTCCTCCATGTCTCTAACGTGTCTCTGACGTGTCTCTGATGTGTCTCTAACGTGTCCTCTGTGTCTCTAACGTGTCCTCTGTGTCTCTAACGTGTCCTCCATGCCTCTAACGTGTCCTCCGTGTCTCTAACGTGTCCTCTGTGTCTCTAACGTGTCGTCCGTGTCTCTAACGTGTCCTCTGTGTCTCTAACGTGTCCTCTGTGTCTCTAACGTGTCTCTAACGTGTCCTCTGTGTCTCTAACATGTCCTCTGTGTCTCTAACGTGTCGTCCGTGTCTCTAACGTGTCCTCTGTGTCTCTAACGTGTCTCTAACGTGTCCTCTGTGTCTCTAACGTGTTTCTAACGTGTCCTCTGTGTCTCTAACGTGTCCTCTGTGTCTCTAACGTGTCGTCCGTGTCTCTAACGTGTCCTCTGTGTCTCTAACGTGTCCTCTGTGTCTCTAACGTGTCGTCCGTGTCTCTAACGTGTCCTCTGTGTCTCTAACGTGTCCTCTGTGTCTCTAACGTGTCCTTTGTGTCTCTAACATGTCCTCTGTGTCTCTAACATGTCCTCTGTGTCTCTAACGTGTCCTCTGTGTCTCTAACGTGTCCTCTGTGTCTCTCCTCCTTCGTGTGCGGCTCACATTCTCTCAGAAATGAACTCTGACCACAAGAAGTTTCCTGCTTCCCACGGCTGCTAAATCTTTCCAGACACTGTGTGTGTGTGTGTGTGTGTGTGTGTGTGTGTGTGTGTGTGTGTGTGTGTGTGTGTCAGGATCAAAGGTTTGAGACTCTCAGCAGGAAACATTTTCACTTGTCTGAGGAATGTGGATCGTGTGCAGATGAATAAAATACCTTTAAGAGTTTATTATGATTTCTCATGACGTGTGTGTGTGTGTGTGTGTGTGTGTGTGTGTGTGTGTGTGTGTGTGTGTGTGTGTGTAGAACCTGTGCATTGAGAACGCCTGCATCGCGGCTCATGATAAGATGGGACGCTACGCCACCATGTTCACCGTGGGCAAAGTCCTCACCCCCCCCATGGGCACCGTCATGGACGTCCTGAAGGCCGACGACCGCTTCAGGTCAGTATCATTCTACCACTACGTATGTACATGACCGTGGTCCATAGGTCCAGGCGGTCCTGGTGGTCCTGGTGGTCCAGGTAGTCCAGGTGGTCCAGGTGGTCCAGGTGGTTCAGGTGGTCCAGGTGGTCCTGGTGGTCCAGGTGGTCCTGTTGTAGTTTCAGGTGGTCCAGTTGTAGTTTCAGGTGGTCCAGGTGGTCCTGGTGGTCCTGGTGGTCCAGGTGGTCCTGTTGTAGTTTCAGGTGGTCCAGGTGGTCCAGGTGGTCCTGGTGGTCCTGGTGGTCCAGGTGGTCCTGTTGTAGTTTCAGGTGGTCCAGTTGTAGTTTCAGGTGGTCCAGGTGGTCCACGTGGTCCAGGCTGTCCTGTTGTAGTTTCAGATGGTCCAGTTGTAGTTTCAGGTGGTCCAGGTGGTCCTGTTGTAGTTTCAGGTGGTCCAGGTGGTCCTGGTGGTCCAGGTGGTCCAGGTGGTCCTGTTGTAGTTTCAGGTGGTCCAGGTGGTCCACGTGGTCCAGGCTGTCCTGTTGTAGTTTCAGATGGTCCAGTTGTAGTTTCAGGTGGTCCAGGTGGTCCTGTTGTAGTTTCAGGTGGTCCAGGTGGTCCTGGTGGTCCAGGTGGTCCAGGTGGTCCTGTTGTAGTTTCAGGTGGTCCAGGTGGTCCACGTGGTCCAGGCTGTCCTGTTGTAGTTTCAGATGGTCCAGTTGTAGTTTCAGGTGGTCCAGGTGGTCCTGTTGTAGTTTCAGGTGGTCCTGGTGGTCCTGGTGGTCCAGGTGGTCCAGGTGGTCCAGGTGGTCCAGGTGGTCCAGGTGGTCCTGGTGGTCCAGGTGGTCCTGTTGTAGTTTCAGGTGGTCCAGTTGTAGTTTCAGGTGGTCCAGGTGGTCCTGGTGGTCCTGGTGGTCCAGGTGGTCCTGTTGTAGTTTCAGGTGGTCCAGGTGGTCCAGGTGGTCCTGGTGGTCCTGGTGGTCCAGGTGGTCCTGTTGTAGTTTCAGGTGGTCCAGTTGTAGTTTCAGGTGGTCCAGGTGGTCCACGTGGTCCAGGCTGTCCTGTTGTAGTTTCAGATGGTCCAGTTGTAGTTTCAGGTGGTCCAGGTGGTCCTGTTGTAGTTTCAGGTGGTCCAGGTGGTCCTGGTGGTCCAGGTGGTCCAGGTGGTCCTGTTGTAGTTTCAGGTGGTCCAGGTGGTCCACGTGGTCCAGGCTGTCCTGTTGTAGTTTCAGATGGTCCAGTTGTAGTTTCAGGTGGTCCAGGTGGTCCTGTTGTAGTTTCAGGTGGTCCAGGTGGTCCTGGTGGTCCAGGTGGTCCAGGTGGTCCTGTTGTAGTTTCAGGTGGTCCAGGTGGTCCACGTGGTCCAGGCTGTCCTGTTGTAGTTTCAGATGGTCCAGTTGTAGTTTCAGGTGGTCCAGGTGGTCCTGTTGTAGTTTCAGGTGGTCCAGGTGGTCCTGTTGTAGTTTCAGGTGGTCCATGTGGTCCAGGTGGTCCAGGTGGTCCTGTTGTAGTTTCAGGTGGTCCATGTGGTCCAGGTGGTCCAGGTGGTCCTGTTGTAGTTTCAGGTGGTCCAGGTGGTCCTGTTGTAGTTTCAGGTGGTCCAGGCTTTGGGGGGGTCCAGGAGGAAGGAGAAGATGGAAAATAGTTTTTTGGGATTGGAATAGGAAGATTGGATCTCATCTTGAAAGGAAGTGCTTTGTGCCGGAGAGATGGAAGCAGAGAAAGAGGAGAGGAGAGCCTGATGGGTTAGGAGGTCGTCACGGTGTTTGGATTTCCACCATTTCCGCTCTGCTGCCCGAAGGACGGTTCCATTAGCACGCAGTGCGTCATTTAGCCAGGGAGCAGGAGGGGACTGAGGAGCCTGCCGAGATGTGAGAGGACAGAGAGTCCAGAGAGGACAGGGAGTCCAGAGAGGACAGGGAGTCCAGAGAGGACAGGGAGTCCAGAGAGGATGAGAGAGTAGAGAGAGAGAGTCCAGAGAGGATGAGAGAGGAGAGAGAGAGTCCAGAGAGGATGAGAGAGGAGAGAGAGAGAGTCCAGAGAGGATGAGAGAGGAGAGAGAGAGTCCAGAGAGGATGAGAGAGGAGAGAGAGAGTCCAGAGAGGATGAGAGAGGAGAGAGAGAGAGTCCAGAGAGGATGAGAGAGGAGAGAGAGAGTCCAGAGAGGATGAGAGAGGAGAGAGAGAGTCCAGAGAGGAGGAGAGAGGACAGAGAGAGTCCAGAGAGGAGGAGAGAGGAGAGAGAGAGTCCAGAGAGGAGGAGAGAGAGAGTCCAGAGAGGATGAGAGAGGAGAGAGGAGAGTTTCTGCAGCAGAGTTAGGAGGCAGGAGTTGGAAGGAGTCAGAGGAAGGGAGGGCTGAGAGCACCGAGGAGGCAAAGGTAGAGGGGGAGAGGGAACGGAGGTTACGGCGGACAGGTGCAGGATGAGAAGAGATTAGCTTGCTCTGTTTGGAGAGGGGTAGAGAGAATGAAATGAAGAAGTGATCGGAGGTGTGGAGCGGGTTCACAGAGAGGTTAGAAGTAGAGCAGGTCCTTGAGGATATGAGATCAAGGACACTGCCAGCTTTATGAGTGGGTGGGGAAGGAGACAGTGAGAAAGCAAAGGCGGTTAACAGAGATGTTAGTTCGTCTATCTTCCCCGTCTGGAGGTCGAAGTCTCCGAGAAGTACAGCGGGAGGGCCAGGTTCAGGATGTGTGAGAGGAGAGGGTCTAAGTCCTCCAGGAAGTCCCCCAAGGCGCCTGGTGGACGGGAGAGAACAACAAGGGTCCATTGTACAGGATGGGTTACCGTGATGACATGGAGTTCAGAGGTGGAAGGAGTGAAGTTAGGAAGCTTGAAGAGTGAGAAGCTCCATTTGGGAGAGAGCAGGAGACCAGTGCCCCTCCTCTGCCAGGGGGTCTGGGGGTATGGGAGAAGGAGCATGCTGTGGAGAGTGTTACGTTGTAGTTCTCTGTGTCACGTTGTAGTTCTCTGTGTCACGTTGTAGTTGTCTGTGTTACGTTGTAGTTCTCTGTGTCACGTTGTAGTTCTCCGTGTTACGTTGTAGTTGTCTGTGTTACGTTGTAGTTCTCTGTGTCACGTTGTAGTTCTCTGTGTCACGTTGTAGTTCTCTGTGTCACGTTGTAGTTCTCCGTGTTACGTTGTAGTTCTCTGTGTCACGTTGTAGTTCTCTGTGTTACGTTGTAGTTCTCTGTGTTACGTTGTAGTTCTCTGTGTCACGTTGTAGTTCCCTGTGTCACGTTGTAGTTCTCTGTGTTACGTTGTAGTTCTCTGTGTTACGTTGTAGTTCTCTGTGTCACGTTGTAGTTCTCTGTGTTACGTTGTAGTTCTCTGTGTTACGTTGTAGTTCTCTGTGTCACGTTGTAGTTCCCTGTGTCACGTTGTAGTTCTCTGTGTTACGTTGTAGTTCTCTGTGTCACATTGTAGTTCTCTGTGTTACGTTGTAGTTCTCTGTGTCACGTTGTAGTTCCCTGTGTCACGTTGTAGTTCTCTGTGTTACGTTGTAGTTCTCTGTGTCACGTTGTAGTTCTCTGTGTTACGTTGTAGTTCTCTGTGTTACGTTGTAGTTCTCTGTGTCACGTTGTAGTTCCCTGTGTCACGTTGTAGTTCTCTGTGTTACGTTGTAGTTCTCTGTGTCACATTGTAGTTCTCTGTGTCACGTTGTAGTTCTCTGTGTCACGTTGTAGTTCCCTGTGTCACGTTGTAGTTCTCTGTGTTACGTTGTAGTTCTCTGTGTCACGTTATAGTTTCAGGTGTCACGTTGTAGTTCTCTGTGTCATGTTGTAGTTCTCTGTGTCACGTTGTAGTTCTCTGTGTCACGTTGTAGTTCTCTGTGTTAAGTTGTAGTTCTCTGTGTTACGTTGTAGTTCTCTGTGTCACGTTGTAGTTCTCCGTGTCACGTTGTAGTTGTCTGTGTTACGTTGTAGTTCTCTGTGTCACGTTGTAGTTTCAGGTGTCACGTTGTAGTTCTCTGTGTCACGTTGTAGTTCTTTGTGTTACGTTGTAGTTCTCTGTGTCACGTTGTAGTTCTCTGTGTTACGTTGTAGTTCTCTGTGTCACGTTGTAGTTCTCTGTGTTACGTTGTAGTTCTATGTGTTACGTTGTAGTTCTCTGTGTTACGTTGTAGTTCTCCGTGTTACGTTGTAGTTTCAGGTGTCACGTTGTAGTTCTCTGTGTTACGTTGTAGTTCTCTGTGTCACGTTGTAGTTCTCTGTGTTACGTTGTAGTTCTCTGTGTTACGTTGTAGTTCTCTGTGTCACGTTGTAGTTCTCTGTGTCACGTTGTAGTTCTCTGTGTCACGTTGTAGTTCTCTGTGTCACGTTGTAGTTCTCCGTGTCACGTTGTAGTTCTCCGTGTTACGTTGTAGTTCTCTGTGTTACGTTGTAGTTGTCTGTGTTACGTTGTAGTTCTCTGTGTTACGATGTAGTTTCAGGTGTCACGTTGTAGTTCTCTGTGTTACGTTGTAGTTCTCTGTGTCACGTTGTAGTTCTCTGTGTTACGTTGTAGTTCTCTGTGTTACGTTGTAGTTCCCTGTGTTACGTTGTAGTTCCCTGTGTTACGTTGTAGTTCTCTGTGTCACGTTGTAGTTCTCTGTGTCACGTTGTAGTTTCAGGTGTCACGTTGTAGTTCTCTGTGTTACGTTGTAGTTCTCTGTGTTACGTTGTAGTTTCAGGTGTCACGTTGTAGTTCTCTGTGTTACGTTGTAGTTCTCTGTGTCACGTTGTAGTTCTCTGTGTTACGTTGTAGTTCTCTGTGTCACGTTGTAGTTCTCTGTGTCACGTTGTAGTTCTCTGTGTTTCAGCGTGCTGGTGGGCGCTGTGCAGACTGCCGGGTTGACGGAGCTGCTGAACCAGCAGGGGGCGCTCACTTTCTTTGCCCCAACCAACGAGGCGTTCAGCGCCCTGCCTCCCCCCGACCGCAGCCGGCTGCTTCGTGAGTCTGAAGGCCTTGTTTGGGTCGAAGCATCCAGCTCTCATGAGTCAGCGCTCAGCCACGAGCATTACTCAGTCAGAGCTACACAACGTGACAACTTACACAAACATCGAGTCCCTTCAGATAAATACAACGTGTCTGCAGACGGTCTTTATGTAAACAAGGCGTCTGTCGGCCTCGCAGAGACACACTTAACATCACAGTTAGCACAGGTCATGGAGACACAGAGACACGGAGACACAGAGACACAGAGACACAGAGACACGGAGACACATCACAGTTAGCACAGGTCATAGAGACACAGAGACACAGAGACACAGAGACACATCACAGTTAACACAGGTCACAGAGACACAGAGACACAGAGACACGGAGACACAGAGACACATCACAGTTAGCACAGGTCATAGAGAGTTCTCCCCAACACAGCGGGCTCCTATTGAACTGACTTAACCACAATGCTCTGTTACCATGCTCCCCGTCTCTGTGCTCCCCGTCTGTGTGCTCCCCGTCTGTGTGCTCCCCGTCTGTGTGCTCCCCGTCTGTGTGCTCCCCGTCTGTCTGCTCCCCGTCTGTGTGCTCCCCGTCTGTGTGCTCCCCGTCTGTCTGCTCCCCGTCCGTGTGCTCCCTGTCTGTGTGCTCTGTGTGCTCCCTGTCTGTGTGCTCCCTGTCTGTGTGCTCCCTGTCTGTGTGCTCTGTGTGCTCACTGTCTGTGTGCTCCCCGTCTGTGTGCTCCCCGTCTGTGTGCTCCCCGTCTGTCTGCTCCCCGTCTGTGTGCTCCCCGTCTGTGTGCTCCCCGTCTGTCTGCTCCCCGTCTGTGTGCTCCCTGTCTGTGTGCTCTGTGTGCTCCCTGTCTGTGTGCTCCCTGTCTGTGTGCTCCCTGTCTGTGTGCTCTGTGTGCTCACTGTCTGTGTGCTCCCTGTCTGTGTGCTCCCTGTCTGTGTGCTCACTGTCTGTGTGCTCCCTGTCTGTGTGCTCCCTGTCTGTGTGCTCTGTGTGCTCCCTGTCTGTGTGCTCACTGTCTGTGCATATTGTTAACATGTGTCTGTGTGTGTGTGTGTGTGTGTGTGTGTGTGTGTGTGTGTGTGTGTGTGTGTGTGTGCAGGTGACCCTCAGCAGCTGTCCTCTGTGCTTCGTCTCCACCTGGGTGAGGGTCTCCTGGTCAGCGGGGGGGTCAGCTCGCACACCAGATTGAAGCCTCTGCAGGGGGGGTGGCTGGAGCTGGGCGTGGTGAGGGGCTCTTTATCCATACTCTAGTATCTTTATCCATACTCTAGTATCTTTATCAATACTCTAGTATCTGTACCCATACTCTAGTATCTTTATCCATACTCTAGTATCTTTGTTAATATGTGTGTGTTTCAGAGGAACTCCACGGTCTACGTGAACAGAGTGCCCGTGGCGGCGGCTGATCTCATGGCGACTAACGGAGTCGTCCACGCTGTCAACACCATCATCAAACCAATGCGTAAATATTAATATTCATTTATTCATACCTTTAGATATTTATTGGAATGTTGGATAGTAGGACGTTCATCTGTTAAAACAGAAATGTTTTGTTCAGAGCAGGACCAGTTATTTAAACACAAGACGGTTCAGAAAGCAGATCGCTATAATATCTGAGAGCTTTAAACAGGAAGTTCTGCAATGTTTTTGATTTTGACTGAACCTTTATTCAACCAGACAAAAGCACTGAGATCAGATCTCATGTTCAAAGCTGAGCTGCCCAGAAGGCAGCAACGTGACAAACACAGAGAACACAACTAAGACAACACCAGAGGGAAAGCAGTCCCTCCATCGAGCCCATAGGACCGTCAGAAAGGTGCTGCTTATCACCGCAAGAGCAGCTGGAGGTCAGGACCTCAGACGACCTCCATCTAATGCTTTAGAGACAAGTGTCCTCAGGTTGAGGCGGGACTGAAGGTCGTTCCAAGACCAAGGACCAGAATGGAAAAGACTCCTTTCTCCAGCCTCAGTCCGCCCAGCAGGCACCTGGACCCGTATCCAGGCACCTGGACCCGTATCCAGGCACCTGGAACCGTATCCGGACCCGTATCCAGGCACCTGGAACCGTATCCGGGCACCTGGACCCGTATCCAGGCACCTGGAACCGTATCCAGGCACTGGGTCTGAGGCTGTGAGAGCTGCAGCAGACCTGGCTCATATGAACAGAGGAAGCGTTCCTCAAACGGCTTCACACATGAATAAAACCAAGGCTGCTCCTGAGCACACTGAGTGAGGACCATCCAGCAGTGCTGAGTCCTATCGGGTGCCTCTGACATCTAGCGCAGTGCAGCGTGGTGGAGTGGGTCGGGCTGGGCCAGACAGAGGGACCGGCTCACCTATAGGTGGTGTCACGCAGTCCAGCTGGGACAGGGATAAGCCAGAGACCAACCTTTCAGTCTGTGTCCTAGTTAGAACTTCAACGTGGTGTTTGGAGTTCAGATTACTGTCCAACCAGAAGCCCAGGTCTGTGGAGGCATCGAGGAACTCAACAGAGACGCCATCGAGGGCGTCAATGGAGAGGACGCTGGGAGCAAAGAGCATTGCTTTGGTTTTCTTACAGTTCAAAAGCAGAATCAAGAAGTGCATGCTGCAGCGTGCCGACTTCAGTGTAACAGTACTGGCCCCTGGTGGCTGAAACAAGAACACCTCCAACCCTTAAACTGTGTGTGTGTCTGTGTCTGTGCATGTGTGTGTGTGTGTGTGTGTGTGTGTGTGTGTGTGTGTGTGTGTGTGTGTGTGTGTGTGTGTGTGTGTGTGTGTGTGTGTGTGTGCAGCTTCTAAGGTGGACAGAGAGCAGAGTGACGGTCCTGCAGATCCCGCCTCCTCCAGGGTGAGAACACGCCTTATTATTTATTAATAATGATAAAACTACTGTAAATAATAATGTGTAAACAATGTAAATAATAATAATAATAATAATAATAATAATAATATAGAGTCCTCTCTGTCTGGCAGGGTGACTCCAGGAGCTTCAGGAACGGTCAGTTTTTATTCCTCAAACATTCCTAAATCACATTTAGCTGAGGCTTTTATCCAGAGCGACGCACAATCAGTACATTCCACCAGGAAGACACAACTTGAAGAAAACAGAATCATCAAGTACATCAGGTTTCATAGAGCCAAGCATTTCAAGTGCTACTCAGCTGGCTTTAGAGGAGCCAGTCCTTTGTTAGTATATAAGAGCTTTGTTAGTATATAAGAGCTTTGTTAGTATATAAGTGCTTTGTTAGTCTATAAGTGCTTTGTTAGTATATAAGAGCTTTGTTAGTATATAAGAGCTTTGTTAGTATATAAGAGCTTTGTTAGTATATAAGAGTTTTGTTAGTCTATAAGAGCTTTGTTAGTATATAAGTGCTTTGTTAGTATATAAGTGCTTTGTTAGTATAAAAGAGCTTTGTTAGTATATAAGAGCTTTGTTAGTATATAAGTGCTTTGTTAGTATATCAGTGCTTTGTTAGTATATAAGAGCTTTGTTAGTATATAAGTGCTTTGTTAGTATATAAGAGTTTTGTTAGTCTATAAGAGCTTTGTTAGTATATAAGAGCTTTGTTAGTATATAAGAGCTCTGTTAGTATATAAGTGCTTTGTTAGTATATAAGAGCTTTGTTAGTATATAAGAGTTTTGTTAGTATATAAGTGCTTGGTTAGTATATAAGAGCTCTGTTAGTCTATAAGAGCTTTGTTAGTATATAAGAGCTTTGTTAGTATATAAGAGCTCTGTTAGTATATAAGTGCTTTGTTAGTATATAAGAGCTCTGTTAGTATATAAGAGCTTTGTTAGTATATAAGTGCTTTGTTAGTATATAAGAGTTTTGTTAGTATATAAGTGCTTGGTTAGTATATAAGTGCTTTGTTAGTATATAAGAGCTTTGTTAGTATATAAGAGCTCTGTTAGTATATAAGAGCTTTGTTAGTATATAAGTGCTTTGTTAGTAGTTCTATCCTCGAGGTGGAGTCAGAGAGATGAGCTTCAGTCTGGAAGGTGTGTGAGCTTTCTGCTGTCCTGATGTCAATGGGAGCTCATTCCACCATCTTGGAGCCAGGACAGCAAACCCACGTGTTTCTGCTGATGGGAACTTGGGTCCCCCTCGCAGTGAGGGTGCAGCGAGCCGTCTGGCTGATGCAGAGCGGAGTGCACGTGCTGGGGTGCACGGTGTAACCATGTCCTGGATGTAGGAAGGGCCAGATCCATTCGCAGCATGGTACGCAGGTACCAGGGTCTTGAAGTGGATTCTAGCAGTTACCTGAAGCCAGTGGAGGGAGCGGAGGAGCAGAGTGGTGTGGAACATTCAGGAAGGTTGAAGACCAGACGAGCCGCTGCATTCTGGGTGAGAGAGGTCGGATGGCACATGCAGGTAGACCAGCAGGAGGGAGCTGCAGTAGTCTAGTGAGGTGACGAGAGCCTGGACCAGAACCTGCGTGGCTCTCTGGGTCAGCTGGGGACGCGTCCTCCTGATGCTGGAGAGCGTGTATCTGCAGCAGCGGGTTGGAGCAGGATGTTTGCAGTGAAGGACAGGTTGTTATCCAGGGTCACACCCAGAGTCCTTGCAGTCTGAGTCGGGGAAACAACAGAGGGGCCGATGTTGATCGTCAGGTCAAGAGTGGGACGATCTTTACCCGGAAGGAAAAGCAGTTCAGTCTTGTCGAGGTTGAGCTTGAGGTGATGAGCGGACATCCACTGGGAGATGTCAGCTAGACGAGCAGAGATGCGTGCGACGACCTGGGTCTCTGAGCGGGGAAGGGCAGGACTCATTGGGTGTCGTCAGCGTAGCAGTGGTATGAAAAACCATGCGGGCTAATGACTGATCCGAGCGAGTTTGTGTACAGGGAGAAGAGGAGGGGACCAAGAACAGAGCCCTGAGGGACCCCTGTAGTTAATTGACGAGGGTCGGACTCGGACCCTCTCCAAGTTACCCTGTAGGTGCGGTCTTTGAGGTATGAGGTGAGGAGGGAAAGTGCAGAGCCTGAAACTCCAAGTTCTTGGAGAGCGAAGGAGGATCTGATGGTTCACCGTGTCGAATGCAGCAGACAGGTCCAACAGGACGAGGACAGAGGAGAGGGAGGCTGCTTTAGCCGTGTGCAGTTCCTCAGTGACAGCAAGGAGGGCAGTTTCTGTGGAGTGACCTGCCTTGAAACCAGACTGGTGCGGATCCAGAAGGTGGTTCTGATGGAGAGAGCAGGAGAGTTGTTTTAGACAGCGCGTTCAAGTGTTTTAGACAGGAGCGGGAGGAGAGAGACAGGCCTGTAGTTTATAACATCAGACGGGTTGATAGTGGGTTTCTTCAGGAGAGGGTTTACTCTCGCCTCCTTGAGAGTGGGTTTCTTCAGGAGAGGGTTTACTCTTGCCTCCTTGAGACTGTTTGGAAAGTGACCAAAAGTTAGAGAAGTGTTGATGAAACGGTAGAATATCAGGAGCGATAGTCTGAAGGAGGTTTGAAGGGATAGGGTCCAGAGGACAGGTGGTAGGGCGGGCAGAGGTAATGAGGGTCAGAACCTCACCTGGAGAGAGAGGGGAGAAAGAGGTCAGTGTGCGGGTGGAAGGAGGGTCTGGAGACTCACCTTATCTTAGGAGGCGGAAGGGGCTTTGGGGGGGGTCCAGGAGGGGGGAGGGGGAAGGGGCTTTGGGGGGGTCCAGGAGGGAGGAGGGGGGAGGGGCTTTGGGGGGGTCCAAGACGGTGGAGAAGATGGAAAATAGTTTTTTGGGATTGGAATAGGAAGATTGGATCTTATCTTGAAAGAAAGTGCTTTGTGCCGGAGAGATGGAAGCAGAGAGAGAGGAGAGCCTGATAGGTTAGGAGGTCGTCACGGTGTTTGGATTTCCACCGTTTCCGCTCTGCTGCCCGAAGGACGGTTCTATTAGCATGCAGTGCGTCATTTAGCCAGGGAGCAGGAGGGGACTGAGGAGCCTGCCGAGATGTGAGAGGACAGAGAGAGTCCAGAGAGGACAGGGAGAGTCCAGAGAGGATGAGAGAGGATAGAGAGAGTCCAGAGAGGAGAAAGAGAGTCCAGAGAGGATGTGAGAGGAGAGAGAGAGTCCAGAGAGGATGTGAGAGGACAGAGAGAGTCCAGAGAGGATGAGAGAGGACAGAGAGAGTCCAGAGAGGATGTGAGAGGAGAGAGAGAGTCCAGAGAGGATGTGAGAGGACAGAGAGAGTCCAGAGAGGATGTGAGAGGACAGAGAGAGTCCAGAGAGGACAGAGAGTCCAGAGAGGATGAGAGTCCAGAGAGGAGAGAGGACAGAGAGAGTCCAGAGAGGATGAGAGAGGACAGAGAGAGTCCAGAGAGGATGAGAGAGGAGAGAGGAGAGTTTCTGCAGCAGAGTGTGGAGGCAGGAGTTGGAAGGAGTCAGAGGAAGGGAGGGCTGAGAGCACCGAGGAGGCGAAGGTAGAGGGGGAGAGGGAACGGAGGTTACGGCGGACAGGTGCAGGATGAGAAGAGATTAGTTGTTATGTTTGGAGAGGGGTAGAGAGAATGAAATGAAGAAGTGATCGGATGTGTGGAGCGGGTTTACAGAGAGGTTAGAAGTAGAGCAGGTTCTTGAGGATATGAGATCAAGGACACTGCCAGCTCTATGAGTGGGTGGGGACGGAGACAGTGAGAAAGCAAAGGCGGTGAACAGAGATAGTTCGTCTATCTTCCCCGTCTGGAGGTCGAAGTCTCCGAGAAGTACAGCGGGAGGGCCAGATTCAGGATGTGTGAGAGGAGAGGATCTAAGTCCTCCAGGAAGTCCCCCAAGGCGCCTGGTGGACAGAGGAGATGATCTAAGTCCTCCAGGAAGTCCCCCAAGGCGCCTGGTAGACAGTGGAGAGGATCTAAGTCCTCCAAGAAGTCCCCCAAGGCGCCTGGTGGACAGAGGAGATGATCTAAGTCCTCCAGGAAGTCCCCCAAGGCGCCTGGTGGACAGTGGAGAGGATCTAAGTCCTCCAGGAAGTCCCCCAAGGCGCCTGGTGGACAGTGGAGAGGATCTAAGTCCTCCAGGAAGTCCCCCAAGGCGCCTGGTGGACCGTAGAGAACAACAAGGGTTCATTGTACAGGATGGAGCATGCTGTGAAGAGAGCTGCTGGGTGGATGTGCTGGATGGAGTAATCCAGGTCTTAGTGAGAGCAGGGTCTGCAGGGAGGCGGAGCCAGAGATGGAGGCGGAGCCAGAGAGGAAGTCAGCCTGAAGAACAGCTGACTGCAGTTCCACAGGCCGCCTGAAACTAGATGCTGGATCTCATGGAGCACGTGGGATAGACGAGAGCAGGCCGGGTATATCGATTAGGAGATACACGGGGCCAGAGGTCCCTGAGAGGAGACACGTGGACAGGACGGAGAGAATACACATGAGTACAGCCTGAGGGGCTAGACAACCAAATAAAATAAAGCACCAGCGATACTTAGTTCAATCAGAGTAGGATTTGCCTCCTCTTTGCCTCCCGCAGGACTCTAGTGTCTTCGTCAGTCTGTCTCCAACAGGACTCTAGTGTCTCCGTCAGTCTGACTCCAACAGGACTCTAGTGTCTCCGTCAGTCTGACTCCAACAGGACTCTAGTGTCTCCGTCAGTCTGACTCCAACAGGACTCTAGTGTCTTCGTCAGTCTGACTCCCGCAGGACTCTAGTGTCTTCGTCAGTCTGTCTCCCGCAGGACTCTAGTGTCTTCGTCAGTCTGACTCCAACAGGACTCTAGTGTCTCCGTCAGTCTGACTCCAACAGGACTCTAGTGTCTCCGTCAGTCTGACTCCAACAGGACTCTAGTGTCTTCGTCAGTCTGACTCCCGCAGGACTCTAGTGTCTTCGTCAGTCTGACTCCCGCAGGACTCTAGTGTCTTCGTCAGTCTGACTCCAACAGGACTCTAGTGTCTTCGTCAGTCTGACTCCCGCAGGACTCTAGTGTCTTCGTCAGTCTGACTCCAACAGGACTCTAGTGTCTTCGTCAGTCTGACTCCAACAGGACTCTAGTGTCTTCGTCAGTCTGTCTCCAACAGGACTCTAGTGTCTTCGTCAGTCTGACTCCAACAGGACTCTAGTGTCTTCGTCAGTCTGTCTCCAACAGGACTCTAGTGTCTTCGTCAGTCTGTCTCCAACAGGACTCTAGTGTCTTCGTCAGTCTGACTCCCGCAGGACTCTAGTGTCTTCGTCAGTCTGACTCCAACAGGACTCTAGTGTCTTCGTCAGTCTGACTCCAACAGGACTCTAGTGTCTTCGCCTGTCTGACGCTGAAGCTGACGCTCCTGGAAAGAGCTGCCTGAAACTGAAGCTTGTCCTGACTGCTGAGGCGTCACAGCTGATGGGCGACAGCAGAGCCTTCCAGTCTATCGCAAAGAGGAAGCCGTTAGAGCCGAGTGTGCACTGAGGCCTGAGTAACGGGCTATTTGAGCTGATCTGAGATTTCAAAAGCACAATTAGAGTTAGAACAACTTCACGACGATTAGAATACAGTAGAATACACGAAACAGAAGGTCTATTACAAAATATATAACTTACAGAGATTACTGAGTCAGCAGAGCGTCCTCACCTGGTCAGGGTTAGCACACTGTAACACCATGACCTCTCCGTGTTCTCCGTGTTCTGTGTTCTCTGTGTTCTCCCTGTTCCTCGTGTTCTCTGTGTTCTCCGTGTTCTCCCTGTTCCTCGTGTTCTCTGTGTTCTCTGTGTTCTCTGTGTTCTCCCTGTTCCTCGTGTTCTCCCTGTTCTCTGTGTTCTCTGTGTTCTCCCTGTTCCCTGTGTTCTCTGTGTTCTCCCTGTTCCTCGTGTTCTTTCTGTTCTCCCTGTTCTCCGTGTTCTCTGTGTTCTCTGTGTTCTCTGTGTTCTCTGTGTTCTCCCTGTTCCCTGTGTTCTCTGTGTTCTCTGTGTTCTCTGTGTTCTCCCTGTTCCTCGTGTTCTCTGTGTTCTCTGTGTTCTCCCTGTTCCTCGTGTTCTCCCTGTTCTCTGTGTTCTCTGTGTTCTCCCTGTTCCCTGTGTTCTCTGTGTTCTCTGTGTTCTCTGTGTTCTCCCTGTTCCTCGTGTTCTCCCTGTTCTCTGTGTTCTCTGTGTTCTCCCTGTTCCCTGTGTTCTCTGTGTTCTCTGTGTTCTCTGTGTTCTCCCTGTTCCTCGTGTTCTCCCTGTTCTCCCTGTTCTCCGTGTTCTCTGTGTTCTCTGTGTTCTCCCTGTTCCCTGTGTTCTCTGTGTTCTCCCTGTTCCTCGTGTTCTCCGTGTTCTCCCTGTTCTCTCTGTTCTCTGTGTTCTTCCTGTTCTCCCTGTTCCCTGTGTTCTCCCTGTTCCCTGTGTTCTCCCTGTTCAATGTGTTCTCCCTGTTCTCTGTGTTCCATGTGTTCTCCCTGTTCCATGTGTTCTCCCTGTTCTCTGTGTTCCATGTGTTCTCTCTGTTCTCCGTCATCTCTGTGTTCTCCCTGTTCCCTCTGTTCTCCGTGTTCTGTGTGTTCTCCCTGTTCTCTGTGTTATCCCTGTTCTCTGTGTTCTCCCTGTTCCATGTGTTCTCCCTGTTATCTGTGTTCTCTCTGTTCTCTGTGTTCTCTCTGTTCTCTGTGTTCTCCCTGTTCTCTGTGTTCTCCGTGTTCTGTGTGTTCTCCCTGTTCTGTGTGTTCTCCCTGTTCTCTGTGTTCTCTCTGTTCTCCCTGTTCTCTGTGTTCTCCCTATTCCATGTGTTCTCTGTGTTCTCTGTGTTCTCCCTGTTCTCCGTGTTCTCCCTGTTCTCTGTGTTCTCCCTGTTCTCTGTGTTTTCCCTGTTCTTCCTGTTCTCCGTGTTCTTCCTGTTCTCCGTGTTCTCCCTGTTCTCCGTGTTCTCTCTGTCCCCTGTGTTCTCCCTGTTCTCCGTGTTCTCCCTGTTCTCCGTGTTCTTCCTGTTCTCCCTGTTCTCTTTGTTCCCTGTGTTCTCCGTGTTCTCCGTGTTCTCCCTGTTCTCCGTTTTATCCCTGTTCTCCCTGTTCTCTGTGTTCCCTGTGTTCTCCGTGTTCTCCCTGTTCTCCGTGTTCTCCCTGTTCTCCGTGTTCTCCCTGTTCTCCGTGTTCTCCCTGTTCTCCGTGTTCTCCCTGTTCTCTGTGTTTTCCCTGTTCTTCCTGTTCTCCGTGTTCTTCCTGTTCTCCGTGTTCTCCCTGTTCTCCGTGTTCTCTTTGTTCCCTGTGTTTTCCCTGTTCTCCGTGTTCTCCGTGTTCTCCATGTTCTCCCTGTTCTCCGTGTTCTCCGTGTTCTTCCTGTTCTCCGTGTTCTCCCTGTTCTCCGTGTTCTCCGTGTTCTTCCTGTTCTCCGTGTTCTCCCTGTTCTCCCTGTTCTCCGTGTTCTCCCTGTTCTCTGTGTTCCCTGTGTTCTCCGTGTTCTCTGATGTTCTCCCTGTTCTCTTTGTTCCCTGTGTTCTCCGTGTTCTCCGTGTTCTCCCTGTTCTCCATGTTCTCCCTGTTCTCCGTGTTCTCCGTGTTCTCTTTGTTCTCTGTGTTCTCCGTGTTCTCCCTGTTCTCCGTGTTCCCTGTGTTCTCCGTGTTCTCCGTGTTCTCCGTGTTCTCCCTGTTCTCCGTGTCCTCCGTGTTCTCCCTGTTCTCCGTGTTCTCTCTGTTCCCTGTGTTCTCCCTGTTCCCTGTGTTCATCCTGTTCCCTCTGTTCTCCCTGTTCCCTCTGTTCTCCCTGTTCCCTCTGTTCTTCCGTGTTCTCCGTGTTCTCCCTGTTCCCTCTGTTCTCTGATGTTCTCCCTGTTCTCCCTATTCTCCGTGTTCTCTCTGTTCTCCGTCTTCTCCCTGTTCCCTCTGTTCTCCCTGTTCCCTCTGTTCCCCGTCTTCTCCCTGTTCTCTGTGTTCCCTGTGTTCTCTGTGTTCTCCCTGTTCTCCCTGTTCTCCGTGTTCCCTGTGTTCTCCGCGTTCTCCGTGTTCTCTGTGTTCTCCCTGTTCTCCGTGTCCTCCGTGTTCTCCCTGTTCTCCGTGTTCTCTCTGTTCCCTGTGTTCTCCCTGTTCCCTCTGTTCTCCCTGTTCCCTCTGTTCTCCCTGTTCTCCGTGTTCTCCCTGTTCCCTCTGTTCTCCGTGTTCTCCGTGTTCTCCCTGTTCCCTCTGTTCTCTGATGTTCTCCCTGTTCTCCCTATTCTCCGTGTTCTCCCTGTTCTCCGTGTTCTCCGTGTTCCCTCTGTTCTCCGTGTTCTCCGTGTTCTCTCTGTCCCCTGTGTTCTCTCTGTTCTCCCTGTTCCCTCTGTTCTCCGTGTTTTCCGTGTTCTCCCTGTTCCCTCTGTTCTCCGTGTTCTCCCTGTTCCCCGTGTTCTCCGATGTTCTCCCTGTTCTCCCTGTTCTCCGTGTTCTCCGTGTTCTCCCTGTTCCCTCTGTTCTCCGTGTTCTCCGTGTTCTCCCTGTTCCCTCTGTTCTCCGTGTTCTCTCTGTCCCCTGTGTTCTCTCTGTTCTCCGTGTTCTCCCTGTTCCCTCTGTTCTCCGTGTTCTCCGTGTTCTCCCTGTTCCCTCTGTTCTCCGTGTTCTCTCTGTTCTCCGTGTTCTCCATGTTCTCCCTGTTCCCTCTGTTCTCCGTGTTCTCCCTGTTCCCTCTGTTCTCCGTGTTCTCCGTGTTCTCTCTGTTCCCTCTGTTCTCCGTGTTCTCCCTGTTCCCTCTGTTCTCTGATGTTCTCCCTGTTCTCCCTATTCTCCCTGTTCTCCGTGTTCTCCGTGTTCTCCCTGTTCCCTCTGTTCTCCGTGTTCTCCCTGTTCCCTCTGTTCTCCGTGTTCTCTCTGTCCCCTGTGTTCTCTCTGTTCTCCGTGTTCTCCCTGTTCCCTCTGTTCTCCGTGTTCTCCCTGTTCCCTCTGTTCTCCGTGTTCTCTCTGTTCTCCGTGTTCTCCGTGTTCTCCACGTTCTCCCTGTTCCCTCTGTTCTCCCTGTTCTCCCTGTTCCCTCTGTTCTCCGTGTTCTCCCTGTTCTCCCTGTTCCCTCTGTTCTCCGTGTTCTCCGTGTTCCCTCTGTTCTCCGTGTTCTCCCTGTTCCCTCTGTTCTCCGTGTTCTCCATGTTCTCCCTGTTCCCTCTGTTCTCCGTGTTCTCCCTGTTCCCCGTGTTCTCCCTGTTCCCTCTGTTCTCCGTGTTCTCCGTGTTCTCCGTGTTCTCTCTGTTCTCCGTGTTCTCCGTGTTCTCCCTGTTCTCCGTGTTCTCCCTGTTCTCCCTGTTCCCTCTGTTCTCCGTGTTCTCCCTGTTCCCTCTGTTCTCCGTGTTCTCTCTGTTCTCCGTGTTCTCCGTGTTCTCCACGTTCTCCCTGTTCCCTCTGTTCTCCCTGTTCTCCGTGTTCTCCCTGTTCTCCCTGTTCCCTCTGTTCTCCGTGTTCTCCGTGTTCCCTCTGTTCTCCGTGTTCTCCCTGTTCCCTCTGTTCTCCGTGTTCTCCCTGTTCCCTCTGTTCTCCGTGTTCTCCGTGTTCTCCCTGTTCCCTCTGTTCTCCGTGTTCTCCGTGTTCTCTCTGTTCTCCCTGTTCTCCGTGTTCTCCACGTTCTCTCTGTCCCCTGTGTTCTCTCTGTTCTCCGTGTTCTCCCTGTTCCCTCTGTTCTCCGTGTTCTCCCTGTTCTCCGTGTTCTCCCTGTTCCCTCTGTTCTCCGTGTTCTCCCTGTTCCCTCTGTTCTCTCTGTTCTCCGTGTTCTCCCTGTTCCCTCTGTTCTCCGTGTTCTCCCTGTTCCCTCTGTTCTCTCTGTTCTCCGTGTTCTCCCTGTTCCCTCTGTTCTCCCTGTTCCCTCTGTTCTCCGTGTTCTCCCTGTTCCCTCTGTTCTCCCTGTTCTCCCTGTTCTCCGTGTTCTCCTGTTCCCTCTGTTCTCCCTGTTCTCCCTGTTCTCCGTGTTCTCCGTGTTCTCTCTGTTCTCCCTGTTCCCTCTGTTCTCCGTGTTCTCCCTGTTCCCTCTGTTCCCTCTGTTCTCCGTGTTCTCCCTGTTCCCTCTGTTCTCCCTGTTCCCTCTGTTCTCCCTGTTCCCTCTGTTCCCTCTGTTCTCCGTGTTCTCCCTGTTCCCTCTGTTCTCTCTGTTCTCCGTGTTCCCTCTGTTCTCCGTGTTCTCCCTGTTCTCCCTGTTCTCCGTGTTCTCTCTGTTCTCCCTGTTCCCTCTGTTCTCCGTGTTCTCCCTGTTCCCTCTGTTCCCTCTGTTCTCCGTGTTCTCCCTGTTCCCTCTGTTCCCTCTGTTCTCCGTGTTCTCCCTGTTCTCCCTGTTCCCTCTGTTCTCCGTGTTCTCCCTGTTCCCTCTGTTCCCTCTGTTCTCCCTGTTCCCTCTGTTCTCTCTGTTCTCCGTGTTCCCTCTGTTCTCCGTGTTCTCCCTGTTCTCCCTGTTCTCCGTGTTCTCTCTGTTCTCCGTGTTCTCCCTGTTCTCCGTGTTCTCCCTGTTCCCTCTGTTCTCCGTGTTCTCCCTGTTCTCCCTGTTCTCCGTGTTCTCTCTGTTCTCCGTGTTCTCCCTGTTCTCCGTGTTCTCCCTGTTCTCCGTGTTCTCCCTGTTCCCTCTGTTCTCCCTGTTCCCTCTGTTCTCCGTGTTCTCCCTGTTCCCTCTGTTCTCCGTGTTCTCCCTGTTCTCTGATGTTCTCCATGTTCTCTTTGTTCAGACGATTTGTTCCAGAAGGTTCTGAGCAGCCACTCGAGCAGAGCCATGAAGCAGTAACAGGAAGTGACACGCCCCATGCTGAGGCCACGCCCCCTGCTGAGGTCACATGATCTCAAACAGCTGTTCTCTCCTCACATTCTTCAGTTTGCTGTTTTTACATTTTTCAATCATTTTCACATTTTACTGATATTTTCATTTCAATGTTTAGTTTTATTTACATCTTTTATTAGTTTACATTTTACACATGTTCAGCAGTTGTTTGATCTAAAAGCAGGAAGTAAAGGTCTGCTGAAATGCATTCTGGGAGATGTAGTGAAAGAGGCCTCAGAGGAGAAATGTCTGTTTGTTTTACGACTTGTGTTTGAAGTTCATTTTCAAACGAATGTGTTTCTAAATAAAAACTTAAAATGAGCTCTGAAAACACGTGGTCTGTTCCTGCTGGTGTGTGTGTGTGTGTGTGTGTGTGTGGTGTGTGTGTGTGTGTGTGTGTGTCAGCGAATGACTGAAATCTAACAATGGAAACAAATATTAAAAAAATTAACAAAGATATAAAATGAAAAAAATTAGAGCCGGGACTCGTTAAAAAATTAATCTAATTAATTAATCGAAATTAATAGAACTTTGAATCAAATATACACATCTGACCTGAGAACAGCGAGAAGCCGTTTCCACATGGATGTGACTCCAGGTGGTCGACAGTCGAGTGCAGGGACTTCCTTATCCTGGCCCTGAAACCAGTCGCACTCGGAGTCGGGCTAACGTCCACGCTAGCTGCTACATGCTAGTTGCTACATGCTAGCTGCTACATGCTAGCTGCTACATGCTAGTTGCTACATGCTAGCTGCTACATGCTAGTTGCTACATGCTAGCTGCTACATGCTAACTGCTACATGCTAGCTGCTACATGCTAGCTGCTACATGCTAGCTGCTACATGCTAACTGCTACATGCTAGCTGCTAATGCTACTGCTACATGCTAACTGCTACATGCTAACTGCTACATGCTAGCTGCTACATGCTAGCTGCTACATGCTAACTGCCACATGCTAGTTGCTACATGCTAGCTGCTACATGCTAGCTGCTACATGCTAACTGCTACATGCTAACTTCTACATGCTAACTTCTACATGCTAGCTGCTACATGCTAGCTGCTACATGCTAGCTGCTACATGCTAGCTGCTACATGCTAGCTGCACTGCTACATGCTAGCTGCTACATGCTAGCTGCTACATGCTAACTGCTACATGCTAGCTGCTACATGCTAACTGCTACATGCTAGCTGCTACATGCTAGCTGCTACATGCTAACTGCTACATGCTAGCTGCTACATGCTAACTGCTACATGCTAGCTGCTACATGCTAGCTGCTACATGCTAGCTGCTACACGCTAGCTGCTACACGCTAACTGCTAACGCTAGCTGCTACACGCTAGCTGCTACATGCTAGCTGCTACATGCTAGCTGCTACACGCTAGCTGCTACATGCTTTGCATTCAGGTGATACTTTAGGCTTGATGAGCTGCGGCTCTTGTCGACGCTTCCATCCGTCCGTTTGTTAAAACGAAATGTCCCATCCACGGGCCGACCAAAGCGTCTCATCAGCTTGTTCGTTCATGTTTGCCTATTGTTCACCGTGGTTTGTTGTTGTTCGAAGTCCCATGCTGAAGTCATGAACGTTAGTTGGTGCTCCAGTATAATCGGTACGCCTGAAACTCATCCAGTGAGAAACGTTCCGCTGTGCAAAAACAAGTGCGATTAAAATGCGTTTTGTAATTAATTAATCTTACGACGCGTTAAAGTCCGGGCCCTAAAAAAATATATAAAGGAAGTAGAAACGAAGGAGACGGACGAGTTTCTGACAGGTTTTATTTCCCTCTCTTTAAGGCACAATAAAGGGTTTTCATTTATAAACATCAATATCTTTGGTCTGAAGAAACAAACCTGTCAACAACAGACACACACACACACACTGAGATAAACACACACTCACACACACACTCACGCTG
>CM070498.1:367385-369885 GCA_036324585.1 Champsocephalus esox
AGGTAGGTTAACAGGTAGGGTAACAGGTAGGTTAACAGGTAGGGTAACAGGTAGGTTAACAGGTAGGGTAACAGGTAGGTTAACAGGTAGGGTAACAGGTAGGTTAACAGGTAGGTTAACAGGTAGGTTAACAGGCAGGTAGGGTAACAGGTAGGTTAACAGGTAGGTTAACAGGTAGGTAGGTTAACAGGTAGGTAGGTTAACAGGTAGGGTAACAGGTAGGTAAACAGGTAGGTTAACAGGTAGGTTAACAGGTAGGGTAACAGGTAGGTAAACAGGTAGGTTAACAGGTAGGTTAACAGGTAGGTTAACAGGTAGGTTAACAGGCAGGTAGGGTAACAGGTAGGTTAACAGGTAGGGTAACAGGTAGGGTAACAGGTAGGGTAACAGGTAGGGTAACAGGTAGGTTAACAGGTAGGGTAACAGGTAGGTTAACAGGCAGGCAGGTTAACAGGTAGGGTAACAGGTAGGTTAACAGGTAGGGTAACAGGTAGGGTAACAGGTAGGTTAACAGGTAGGGTAACAGGTAGGTTAACAGGTAGGTTAACAGGTAGGTTAACAGGTAGGGTAACAGGTAGGTTAACAGGTAGGTTAACAGGTAGGTTAACAGGTAGGGTAACAGGTAGGTTAACAGGTAGGGTAACAGGTAGGGTAACAGGTAGGTTAACAGGTAGGTTAACAGGTAGGGTAACAGGTAGGTTAACAGGCAGGGAGGTTAACAGGTAGGTTAACAGGTAGGGTAACAGGTAGGTAGGGTAACAGGTAGGCTAACAGGTAGGTTAACAGGTAGGTTAACAGGTAGGGTAACAGGTAGGTTAACAGGCAGGTTAACAGGTAGGTTAACAGGTAGGGTAACAGGTAGGTTAACAGGTAGGGTAACAGGTAGGTTAACAGGTAGGGTAACAGGTAGGTTAACAGGTAGGGTAACAGGTAGGTTAACAGGTAGGTTAACAGGTAGGTTAACAGGCAGGTAGGGTAACAGGTAGGTTAACAGGTAGGTTAACAGGTAGGTAGGTTAACAGGTAGGTAGGTTAACAGGTAGGGTAACAGGTAGGTAAACAGGTAGGTTAACAGGTAGGTTAACAGGTAGGGTAACAGGTAGGTAAACAGGTAGGTTAACAGGTAGGGTAACAGGTAGGTTAACAGGTAGGTTAACAGGCAGGTAGGGTAACAGGTAGGTTAACAGGTAGGTAGGTTAACAGGTAGGTAGGTTAACAGGTAGGGTAACAGGTAGGTAAACAGGTAGGGTAACAGGTAGGTTAACAGGTAGGTTAACAGGTAGGTTAACAGGTAGGTTAACAGGTAGGGTAACAGGTAGGGTAACAGGTAGGGTAACAGGTAGGGTAACAGGTAGGGTAACAGGTAGGGTAACAGGTAGGGTAACAGGTAGGTTAACAGGTAGGTTAACAGGTAGGGTAACAGGTAGGGTAACAGGTAGGTTAACAGGTAGGGTAACAGGTAGGTTAACAGGTAGGGTAACAGGTAGGTTAACAGGTAGAGGGGTGAGGAGGGGAGGGAGAGGGGAGAGGAGGGAGAGGGGTGAGGAGGGGAGGGAGAGGGGAGAGGAGGGGAGGGAGAGGGGAGAGGAGGGAGAGGGGTGAGGAGGGGAGGGAGAGGGGAGAGGAGGGGAGGGAGAGGGGAGAGGAGGGAGAGGGGTGAGGAGGGGAGGGAGAGGGGTGAGGAGGGGAGGGAGAGGGGAGAGGAGGGGAGGGGAGAGGAGGGGAGAGGAGGGGAGGGAGAGGGGTGAGGAGGGGAGGGAGAGGGGTGAGGAGGGGAGGCTGGAGCACAGACACACTCACAACTATAAATAAACAAGTTTCAGTGTTTTTTTCATATTGGAAATGGTATGTTGTTGTGTTGTTGATGGATGGTATGTTGTTGTTGTTGTTGTTGATGGATGGTATGTTGTTGTTGTTGTTGATGGATGGTATGTTGTTGTTGTTGTTGATGGATGGTATGTTTTTGGCTATGACCATGATTTTCAGAGTTCAGTCTCCCGTTTCTCGCCCAGCAAGAGGATTCTAAACTGTGTGTGTGTGTGTGTGTGTGTGTGTGTGTGTGTGTGTGTGTGTGTGTGTGTGTGTGTGTGTGCAGGAAACAGGATGTGAGGAGCAGGCAGATGCTGGTGTTTCACTGTCAGCACATTGTCTCTGACAGGAAGTCAACTTTTTCTTCTTCTCTGTAACAACAACTGGGACCTCAGCTCGTGTCTCTGTGTGTCTCAGTATGTCCCTGTGTGTCCCTGTGTGTCTCAGTGTGTCCCTGTGTGTCCCGTTGTGTCTCTGTGTGTCTCAGTATGTCCCTCTGTGTCTCAGTGTGTCTCTGTGTGTCCCAGTGTGTCTCAGTGTGTTTCTGTGTGTCCCTTTGTGTCTCTGTGTGTCTCAGTATGTCCCTGTGTGTCTCAGTGTGTCTCTGTGTGTCCCAGTGTGTCTCAGTGTGTCCCTGTGCGTCCCTGTGTGTCCCTGTGTGTCTCTGTGTGTCCCTGTGTGTCTCAGTATGT
>CM070498.1:374885-382385 GCA_036324585.1 Champsocephalus esox
GTTAACAGTGACTGGTACAGGTGGAGCACAGCACTCTGATTGGTTAACAGTGACTGGCTGCACGATTCTTGCTCAAATGTGAATCATGGTTTTCCTCCATAAGAATTGAGATCTCGATTCTCATGGTTTCAATGAAGCATGTCTTGCACTCTCACTCTCAGACGTCACGAGAGTACGCATTTAAACACACAACATGTGTCTCTCTTGTAACAAAAACACAACTGTGTCTTTAGTCTGTCGCTGAATTCTGAACACCTGGAGCCGCCTGCGGAGCCGCCTGCGGAGCCGCCTGCGGAGCCGCCTGCGGAGCCGCCTGCGGAGCCGCCTGCGGAGCCGCCTGCGGAGCCGCCTGCGGAGGCTTCAGCAGGCGGCTCCAGAGCCCTGCGGAGGCTTCAGCAGGCGGCTCCAGAGCCCTGCGGAGGCTTCAGCAGGCGGCTCCAGAGCCCTGCGGAGCCTTCAGCAGGCGGCTCCAGAGCCCTGCGGAGGCTTCAGCAGGCGGCTCCAGAGCCCTGCGGAGGCTTCGGCAGGCGGCTCCAGAGCCCTGCGGAGGCTTCAGCAGGCGGCTCCAGAGCCCTGCGGAGGCTTCGGCAGGCGGCTCCAGAGCCCTGCGGAGGCTTCGGCAGGCGGCTCCAGAGCCCTGCGGAGGCTTCGGCAGGCGGCTCCAGAGCCCTGCGGAGGCTTCGGCAGGCGGCTCCAGAGCCCTGCGGAGGCTTCGGCAGGCGGCTCCAGAGCCCTGCGGAGGCTTCGGCAGGCGGCTCCAGAGCCCTGCGGAGGCTTCAGCAGGCGGCTCCAGAGCGCTGACTGAACCCACGTCTCTCTGGTGACACACAGACGGCTATGGGCACCTGGAAATGTCTGGAACGATGTATCCGGTAAGTGTGATGTCCTTTATTGTTTCATGTGGAAGCTGTTTGCTGCAGGTCTGCCTGAAAAGAGATCTATGATGCCAGGGACCAATCTGGATGACTGAACTGCAGAGGAGGAGCTGCTGCTGCCCGAGAGCTGGACATAGACACTTGAATTGCTGCAGCTTTATAAGAACAACATGTAAGCGTTGCAGTAGCACCTGCACAACAACACCAGCCGGTTAGTGACAGGGGGAATGCCCTGCAGTCCACACCCTCAGCCTGCTGAGGAGACGAACAAGACGGTCCGCTTCGGGACAGAACGAAAGCCTAGCCGGCTGCACCCAGTCCAACCCCTCCCAGGGCCTTGCACCGAAACAACGTAAGGCTCAACGAAGTGCTCGACTGCACTGAGCAGTAGTGTCACTGAATCCAGGGATTCACTTCAGCACTGCAGTCAGGACTGAGTATACAGTTACAGCTTCAGAATACATGTAGATGAAGCCTAGCTGCTAGCTGCTAGCTGCCTAGCTGCTAGCTGCTAGCTGCCTATCTACCTAGCTGCTAATCTGCCTAGCTGCCTATCTACCTAGCTGCTAGCTGCCTAGCTGCCTAGCTGCCTATCTACCTAGCTGCTAGCTGACTATCTGCCTAGCTGCTAATCTGCCTAGCTGCCTATCTACCTAGCTGCTAGCTGCCTAGCTGCCTAGCTGCCTATCTACCTAGCTGCTAGCTGACTATCTACCTAGCTGCTAGCTGACTATCTGCCTAGCTGCTAGCTGCCTAGCTGCTAATCTGCCTAGCTGCTAGCTGCCTAGCTGCTAATCTGCCTAGCTGCTAGCTGCCTAGCTGACTATCTGCCTAGCTGCCTAGCTGACTATCTACCTAGCTGCTAGCTGACTATCTGCCTAGCTGCTAGCTGCCTAGCTGCTAATCTGCCTAGCTGCTAGCTGCTAGCTGCCTATCTGCCTAGCTGCTAGTGCCTAGCTGACTATCTGCCTAGCTGCCTAGCTGACTATCTGCCTAGCTGCCTATCTGCCTAGCTGCCTAGCTGCCTAGCTGCTAGCTGCCTAGCTGCCTAGCTGCTAGCTGCCAGCACAGTCCATCTACTTGTTTCGGCACAAGCACAACTTCCCTCTCACTCTCGCCAGAGTTGCCCCCGGGGTTTTCATCGGTGTCATCGTCCTCGACCTCCTCGTCACTCATTTCTGTTTTCCTGTACTACTAGGCGCTCTCTGCTAATCAGTGCTAATGCTAACGCTTCTGTGAACGCACTGCCGGCTCTGCGCTCAGAGCTGCAGGTATACTCACGATGAGCCCCTTCTCTCCCTGTGACGCTGCTCGGTAGCAAGTCATCATGGTTGTTGCGGCGGTGAGCTCGTAGACCCCACACGTAGAGTTGAAAGCGCTCGTTCCCATAGACCTGGCTGCTCTTCCTTCCTAACTGGCAGCCCCAGCGGCTGCAGCGTGGCACGGGAGCAGGGCAGACAGAACCATGTGCATGCGATCATGGTACTTTAATGTATATTTGCTCCACAGCGTTTAAGTATGATGGACATTGCAGGTTGGTATTATTCAGAAGCCAAATCATTTAGAAATGAGATCGCAGAGGTGTCTGAATCGAGATCACGATGTGTTTTCGATTCATCGTGCAGCCCTCACCCCAGGTGACGGGGTCCGAGTATCTCGAGTGAGGGGTCAATGGAGCGGTGCTTTACCGACCGCGGGTAGGCGGGGAAGATGGATGCGACCGTGTTTCTGAGCGGTGGCATAGCTGCCGCTGCTGCACGTGTCGACAGCACGTTTGAGCGTGTGTGCCGCAGTACATGTGGCTGGCCACGGCGTTGCCATAACAACGCCTGCATTTAAATGTGCAACTCTTTTTGTGACAGATGTTTGCAAGATGCTCCTGTCGAGCGCTGGGTTCTAAGTGAGCGTCCCGGCCAGAGAGGACACACGAGACACAGCGATGAGACACGAGACACAGCGATGAGACACGAGACACAGCGATGAGACACGAGACACAGCGATGAGACACGAGACTCAGCGATGAGACACGAGACTCAGCGATGAGACACGAGACACAGCGATGAGACACGAGACTCAGCGATGAGACACGAGACTCAGCGATGAGACACGAGACTCAGCGATGAGACACGAGACTCAGCGATGAGACACGAGACTCAGCGATGAGACACGAGATGACAGAACAAGAATACCGTTCAAGTGCTTTGTGAAATATCCATAAAGAAACATCTGTTCACCGTTCAGGTCTCCAGAGATCCCTCATGTTGCTCTCAAAGTGCACCTGAGAGGAGGTGAGGACCCCTGAGAGGAGGTGAGGACCCCTGAGAGGAGGTGAGGACCCCTCAGAGGAGGTGAGGACCCCTGAGAGGAGGTGAGGACCCCTCAGAGGAGGTGAGGACCCCTGAGAGGAGGTGAGGACCCTCTTAGAGGAGGTGAGGACCCCTGAGAGGAGGTGAGGACCCCTCAGAGGAGGTGAGGACCCCTGAGAGGAGGTGAGGACCCCTGAGAGGAGGTGAGGACCCCTTAGAGGAGGTGAGGACACCTTAGAGGAGGTGAGGACCCTCTTAGAGGAGGTGAGGACACCTTAGAGGAGGTGAGGACCCTCTTAGAGGAGGTGAGGACCCCTTAGAGGAGGTGAGGACACCTTAGAGGAGGTGAGGACCCCTTAGAGGAGGTGAGGACCCCTTAGAGGAGGTGAGGACTCCTTAGAGTAGGTGAGGACCCGTGAGGACCCCTTAGAGGAGGTGAGGACACCTTAGAGGAGGTGAGGACCCCTTAGAGTAGGTGAGGACCCGTGAGGACCCCTTAGAGGAGGTGAGGACACCTTAGAAGAGGTGAGGACCCTTAGAGGAGGACACCTTAGAGGAGGTGAGGACACCTTAGAGGAGGTGAGGACCCCTTAGAGGAGGACCCCTTAGAGGAGGTGAGGACCCCTTAGAGGAGGTGAGGACCCCTTAGAAGAGGTGAGGACCCCTTAGAGGAGGACCCCTTAGAGGAGGTGAGGACCCCTTAGAGGAGGTGAGGACACCTTAGAAGAGGTGAGGACCCCTTAGAGGAGGACCCCTTAGAGGAGGTGAGGACCCCTTAGAGGAGGTGAGGACCCCTCAGAGGAGGTGAGGACCCCTTAGAGGAGGTGAGGACCCCTCAGAGGAGGTGAGGACCCCTCAGAGGAGGTGAGGACCCCCTTAGAGGAGGTGAGGACACCTTAGAGGAGGTTAGGACCCCTTAGAGGAGGTGAGGACCCCTTAGAGGACACCTTAGAGGAGGTGAGGACCCCCTTATAGGAGGTGAGGACACCTTAGAGGAGGTGAGGACCCCTTAGAGGAGGTGAGGACACCTTAGAGGAGGTGAGGACCCCTTAGAGGAGGTGAGGACACCTTAGAGGAGGTGAGGACCCCTTAGAGGAGGTGAGGACCCCTTAGAGGAGGTGAGGACTCCTTAGAGTAGGTGAGGACCCGTGAGGACCCCTTAGAGGAGGTGAGGACACCTTAGAGGAGGTGAGGACCCCTTAGAGTAGGTGAGGACCCGTGAGGACCCCTTAGAGGAGGTGAGGACACCTTAGAAGAGGTGAGGACCCCTTAGAGGAGGACACCTTAGAGGAGGTGAGGACACCTTAGAGGAGGTGAGGACCCCTTAGAGGAGGTGAGGACCCCTTAGAGGAGGTGAGGACCCTCTTAGAGGAGGTGAGGACACCTTAGAGGAGGTGAGGACCCCTTAGAGGAGGTGAGGACACCTTAGAGGAGGTGAGGACCCCTTAGAGGAGGTGAGGACCCCTTAGAGGAGGTGAGGACTCCTTAGAGTAGGTGAGGACCCGTGAGGACCCCTTAGAGGAGGTGAGGACACCTTAGAGGAGGTGAGGACACCTTAGAGGAGGTGAGGACCCTCTTAGAGTAGGTGAGGACCCGTGAGGACCCCTTAGAGGAGGTGAGGACACCTTAGAAGAGGTGAGGACCCCTTAGAGGAGGACACCTTAGAGGAGGTGAGGACACCTTAGAGGAGGTGAGGACCCCTTAGAGGAGGTGAGGACCCCTTAGAGGAGGTGAGGACCCCTCAGAGGAGGTGAGGACCCCTTAGAGGAGGTGAGGACCCCTCAGAGGAGGTGAGGACCCCCTTAGAGGAGGTGAGGACACCTTAGAGGAGGTTAGGACCCCTTAGAGGAGGTGAGGACCCCTTAGAGGACACCTTAGAGGAGGTGAGGACCCCCTTATAGGAGGTGAGGACACCTTAGAGGAGGTGAGGACCCCTTAGAGGAGGTGAGGACACCTTAGAGGAGGTGAGGACCCCCTTAGAGGAGGTGAGGACTCCCCTATAGGAGGTGAGGACCCCCTTAGAGGAGGTGAGGACCCCTTAGAGGAGGTGAGGACCCCCCTAGAGGAGGTGAGGACACCTTAGAGGAGGTGAGGACCCGTGAGGACCCCTTAAAGGAGGTGAGGACCCCTTAGAGGAGGTGAGGACTCCCCTATAGGAGGTGAGGACCCTCTTAGAGGAGGTGAGGACCCGTGAGGACCCCTTAAAGGAGGTGAGGACCCCTTAGAGGAGATGAGGACCCCCTTAGAGGAGGTGAGGACTCCCCTATAGGAGGTGAGGACCCTCTTAGAGGAGGTGAGGACCCGTGAGGACCCTCTTAGAGGAGGTGAGGACCCCTTAGAGGAGGTGAGGACACCTCCTCTAAGGGGTCCTCACCTCCTCTAAGGGGTCCTCACGGGTCCTCAGAGGAGGTGAGGACACCTTAGAGGAGGTGAGGACCCCTTAGAGGAGGTGAGGACACCTTAGAGGAGGTGAGGACCCCCTTAGAGGAGGTGAGGACTCCCCTATAGGAGGTGAGGACCCCTTAGAGGAGGTGAGGACCCCTTAGAGGAGGTGAGGACCCCCCTAGAGGAGGTGAGGACACCTTAGAGGAGGTGAGGACCCGTGAGGACCCCTTAAAGGAGGTGAGGACCCCTTAGAGGAGGTGAGGACCCCCTTAGAGGAGGTGAGGACTCCCCTATAGGAGGTGAGGACCCTCTTAGAGGAGGTAGGTCTCACCCAGCAGAGGCGATGTTTCCGGGCACTTCTCCAGCTCCTTCTCCCCGGGTTTCTCCAGCTCCTTCTCCCCGGCCACGGAGGGCAGCTTGGAGCTCCGGATCAGGTTATTCTCGGTCCGGTTCACCCGGTTCTGCTGCTGGTTCTGGACGAAGGCGGACGGGATGTCAAGAGAACGGACGTAGAAGAAGAGAGTGACGGAGATGTGGAGGAAACACACCAGAACCACCAGCTTACAGATCCGGTGGAGCAGCGAGAAGTCCCCGGCCATGGTGACTGATTCCCGGCGTGACACAGAGCAGGCAGGGGGTTAGCTACATTAGCTTCAGTTAGCTTCAGTGAGCAGCTACAGTTTAAACCACGAAGTGTCTCCGTTCCCTGGTTCAGTAGAGACAAGGCTGAAGAAAGGAGGACACTTCTTCGACTTTAAGGAGGACACTTCCTCTGTACTTTCCCCCGAATATCAGCTGCTGGTTTCAGGCGGAAAAGTTGAGAAAGTAACGGAGAAACTCGACGGACTCATCGGACTCTCCGTCTCCACCGACAGGGGTCGAACTGTTCCGACAAGAGCCGAACTGTTCCGAACTGAGCCGAGGTGAGCCGAAGGGGCCGAGAAGAGCCGACAGGAGCCGAGGGCGGCCGGCTATGGGCTCAGAACAGTCTCATAACACACACATGCACACAGAAGGATGCACGCACAAATGTGTTCCGTTTCATATGCATGTAAATAAAATCCAAATACAGAACAGAGTTTAAATATATATGTTTGATCCTCACATCTTTGTTTTCCGTTTAAACCCTGAACCTGCACACACACCGCTCTGTGTGCACGGATCGCTGTGCATTCGTGTGTGGGGTTTTGAGACTCCCCTGAGGGTCAGCCGATTCGTACTTGTAATTTTGTCTATCTATAGCCAATCAGATGTCTCCTCCATTCTAAGCCAATCACATGAGCGCGCCCCCACGAGGGTAGATTTATTGCGTTCATGACGTAGCGCTTCATGTACGCATCTTGCGCAGTCCGGAGCTGACGGGTCCATGGAGCCTGCAGGCTGATCTCAGGACACCTCCCCTCTCAGGACCCCTCCCCTCTCAGGACCCCTCCCCTCTCAGGACACCTCCCCTCTCAGGACACCTCCACTCTGAGGACACCTCCCCTCTCAGGACACCTCCCCTCTCAGGACCCCTCCCCTCTCAGGACACCTCCCCTCTCAGGACCCCTCCCCTCTCAGGACACCTCCCCTCTCAGGACACCTCCCCTCTCAGGACCTCAAGACACCTCCCCTCTCAGGACACCTCCCCTCTCAGGACCCCTCCCCTCTCAGGACACCTCCCCTCTCAGGACACCTCCACTCTGAGGACACCTCCCCTCTCAGGACACCTCCCCTCCCAGGACACCTCCCCTCTCAGGACACCTCTCAGGACACCTCCCCTCCCAGGACACCTCCCCTCTCAGGACACCTCTCAGGACACCTCCCCTCTCAGGACACCTCCCCTCTCAGGACACCTCCCCTCCATGAACAGAATATGACACGGAACACATGTGTGTGTTGTGAGACTGCTCTGAGCCCACAGCCGACAGCTGCTTTCTTCATGTCTGGATGAA
>CM070498.1:387385-389885 GCA_036324585.1 Champsocephalus esox
AGAGAGAAGGAAGAAGGGAGATGTCCCCATGAGAGGACACAGGTACAGACAGAGAGAAGGAAGAAGTGAGATGTCCCCATGAGAGGACACAGGGACAGACAGAGAGAAGGAAGAAGTAAGATGTCCCCATGAGAGGACACGGGTACAGACAGAGAGAAGGAAGAAGTGAGATGTCCCCATGAGAGGACACAGGTACAGACAGAGAGAAGGAAGAAGTGAGATGTCCCCATGAGAGGACACAGGTAGAGACAGAGAGAAGGAAGAAGTGAGATGTCCCCATGAGAGGACACAGGTACAGACAGAGAGAAGGAAGAAGTGAGATGTCCCCCGACAAACTAAGCCTATATCAGCAAAACTAGGGGCTGAATCTAATCAGCCCTAACTATAAGCTTTATCAAAAAGGAAGGTCTTAAGCGCACTCTTAGAAACGGATAGGGTGTCTGCCGCCCGAACACAAACTGGAAGCTGATTCCACAAATGTGGAGCTTGATAAGAAAAGGCTCTGGCTCCCATTGTACTTTCAGAGACTCTAGGAACAACCAACAACCCTGCATTCTTGGAGCGCAATGCCCTAGTAGGCCAGCAGGGTATAATGAGTTCTTTAAGGTAAGATGGCGCCTGCCCATTAAGGGCTTTGTAGGCGAGAAGAAGAATTTTAAATTCTATCCTGTGTTCTATAGGGAGCCAGTGTAAGGCAGCCAGAACAGGAGTCATGTGGTCCCTTCTCCTAACTCTGGTTAGTACACGAGCCGCAGCATTTTGAATCAGCTGAAGCGACTTGACTGACTTCTTGGTACTCCCTGATAATAAAGAGTTACAATAATCCAGCCTAGAAGTAACAAATGCATGGACTAGTTTCTCTGCATCGCTTTGAGGCAAGATATGCCTGATTTTTGCAATGTGACGTAGATGGAAGTAGGTGGTCCTTGAAATTGATTTTATGTGGGCGTTAAAGGATAAATCCTGATCAAATATAACACCAAGATTCCTTACAGTCTCACTGGAGGCCAAATTAATGCCATCCATAGTTAGTATATCTTTAGATCATTTGTTTCGTAGATTCTTCGGGCCAAGTACAATAACTTCAGTTTTGGTCGTGTTTAACATCAAAAAGTTCAAGGTCATCCACGTTTTTAAGTCCTTGAGGCAGTCTTGAATTTTATTTTGATGATTAATTTCATCAGGCTTGATTGATAAATATAGTTGAGTATCATCCGCATAACAATGAAAGTTTACAGAATGATTCCTTATAATATTGCCTAACGGAAGCATATATAATGTGAACAAAATAGGTCCGAGCACTGAGCCCTGTGGCACTCCATGGCTAACTTTGGTTTGCGTGGAAGATTCATCGTTGACACGTACAAACTGAGAGCGTTCAGATAGATAGGACCTGAACCAGCCTAAAGCAGTTCCCTGTATGCCAACCAAGTGCTCTAGTCTTTGCAATAGGATATCATGGTCGATAGTATCAAATGCAGCACTGAGATCGAGCAAGACAAGAATAGAGACAAGTCCCTTGTCTGAGGCTATCAGAATGTCATGTGTGACTTTAACCAGAGCTGTCTCTGTGCTATGATGTGTTCTAAAGCCAGACTGAAAGTCTTCAAATAAATCATTGTTTTTTAAGTAACAGCTGCTTAGCGACCGCTTTCCCAAGAATCTCTGAGAGGAACGGAAGATTAGAAATAGGTCTATAGTTGGCTAAAACCTCTGGATCCCCAAACGTCTTTCTTTTTGGGGTCTATATACGCTGGGATCCGGAGTCATGGATGATCCTGCGGTCCTGTGTCCTGGATCGCGAGCGCTGGATCTTGAGTCGTGGCTGTGGTCCTGGATCATCGGTCCTGGATGGATATCCTCGTGGATTCATCTTCCTATTATACACACATGCATTTCCAAACATTTGGACTACCTATGTTGCAAATGTATTATCTTTTCAATTTACACACGGCATCTATTGCAGTCTGTCCGTCCTGGAGAGGATCCTCCTCTGCTGCTCTCCTGAGGGTTCTCCATGTTCCCCTTTAAACTGGGTTTTCTTTGGAAGTGTTTCCAAAGAGGGTGTCGTATTGTCATACTGATATTCTGTACACACTGTGAAGACCACTGAGACAAATGTAACATTTGTGATATTGGGCTATAAATAAACATTGAATGATTGATTGATGGATGGAGGTTGTGCTTTTTAAGAAGCGGTTTTATCACTGCTACTTTGAATGATTGTGGAACATAGCCTGATAATAAAGACATATTCATAATATTTAATAAAGAAGTGCTAATTAATGGAGAAACTTCCTTCAACTGCTTAGTTGGAATTGGGTCTAACGCACGTTGATGGTTTCGAAGAGAGAATCATTGCATGTAATTGTTCAAGGTTAATGGCTGAAAAGCATTCTAGTTTACTATCTAGTGTAATATTAGAACTTACGATTCCAGGAGCTGTTGATAACACTATACTGGTCGAAGGCAAGAGGTCATTAATTTTGTTTCTAAGAGT
>CM070498.1:397385-432385 GCA_036324585.1 Champsocephalus esox
GGTCCTCTAAGAGGTGCTCTGCTGCAGCTTCAGTGGTTCAGGGTACAGGTCCTCTAAGAGGTGCTCTGCTGCAGCTTCAGTGGTTCAGGGTACAGGTCCTCTAAGAGGTGCAAAGCTGCAGCTTCAGTGGTTCAGGGTACAGGTCCTCTAAGAGGTGCTCTGCTGCAGCTTCAGTGGTTCAGGGTACAGGTCCTCTAAGAGGTGCTCTGCTGTAGCTTCAGTGGTTCAGGGTACAGGTCCTCTAAGAGGTGCCCAGCTTCAGTGGTTCAGGGTACAGGTCCTCTAAGAGGTGCTCTGCTGTAGCTTCAGTGGTTCAGGGTACAGGTCCTCTAAGAGGTGCCCCGCTGCAGCTTCAGTGGTTCAGGGTACAGGTCCTCTAAGAGGTGCTCTGCTGTAGCTTCAGTGGTTCAGGGTACAGGTCCTCTAAGAGGTGCTCTGCTGCAGCTTCAGTGGTTCAGGGTACAGGTCCTCTAAGAGGTGCCCAGCTTCAGTGGTTCAGGGTACAGGTCCTCAAAGAGGTGCCCTGCTGCAGCTTCAGTGGTTCAGGGTACAGGTCCTCTAAGAGGTGCTCTGCTGCAGCTTCAGTGGTTCAGGGTACAGGTCCTCTAAGAGGTGCTCTGCTGCAGCTTCAGTGGTTCAGGGTACAGGTCCTCTAAGAGGTGCCCAGCTTCAGTGGTTCAGGGTACAGGTCCTCTAAGAGGTGCTCTGCTGTAGCTTCAGTGGTTCAGGGTACAGGTCCTCTAAGAGGTGCTCTGCTGCAGCTTCAGTGGTTCAGGGTACAGGTCCTCTAAGAGGTGCTCTGCTGTAGCTTCAGTGGTTCAGGGTACAGGTCCTCTAAGAGGTGCTCTGCTGTAGCTTCAGTGGTTCAGGGTACAGGTCCTCTAAGAGGTGCAAAGCTGCAGCTTCAGTGGTTCAGGGTACAGGTCCTCAAAGAGGTGCAAAGCTGCAGCTTCAGTGGTTCAGGGTACAGGTCCTCAAAGAGGTGCTCTGCTGTAGCTTCAGTGGTTCAGGGTACAGGTCCTCTAAGAGGTGCTCTGCTGCAGCTTCAGTGGTTCAGGGTACAGGTCCTCTAAGAGGTGCCCTGCTGCAGCTTCAGTGGTTCAGGGTACAGGTCCTCTAAGAGGTGCTCTGCTGCAGCTTCAGTGGTTCAGGGTACAGGTCCTCTAAGAGGTGCTCTGCTGCAGCTTCAGTGGTTCAGGGTACAGGTCCTCTAAGAGGTGCCCCGCTGCAGCTTCAGTGGTTCAGGGTACAGGTCCTCTAAGAGGTGCTCCGCTGCAGCTTCAGTGGTTCAGGGTACAGGTCCTCTAAGAGGTGCTCTGCTGCAGCTTCAGTGGTTCAGGGTACAGGTCCTCTAAGAGGTGCTCCGCTGCAGCTTCAGTGGTTCAGGGTACAGGTCCTCTAAGAGGTGCTCTGCTGCAGCTTCAGTGGTTCAGGGTACAGGTCCTCTAAGAGGTGCTCTGCTGCAGCTTCAGTGGTTCAGGGTACAGGTCCTCTAAGAGGTGCCCAGCTTCAGTGGTTCAGGGTACAGGTCCTCTAAGAGGTGCTCTGCTGCAGCTTCAGTGGTTCAGGGTACAGGTCCTCTAAGAGGTGCCCCGCTGCAGCTTCAGTGGTTCAGGGTACAGGTCCTCTAAGAGGTGCCCCGCTGCAGCTTCAGTGGTTCAGGGTACAGGTCCTCTAAGAGGTGCCCAGCTTCAGTGGTTCAGGGTACAGGTCCTCTAAGAGGTGCTCTGCTGCAGCTTCAGTGGTTCAGGGTACAGGTCCTCTAAGAGGTGCTCTGCTGCAGCTTCAGTGGTTCAGGGTACAGGTCCTCTAAGAGGTGCTCTGCTGTAGCTTCAGTGGTTCAGGGTACAGGTCCTCTAAGAGGTGCTCTGCTGCAGCTTCAGTGGTTCAGGGTACAGGTCCTCTAAGAGGTGCTCCGCTGCAGCTTCAGTGGTTCAGGGTACAGGTCCTCTAAGAGGTGCTCTGCTGCAGCACACCGTGTGGTTTGCAAAATCACCCTCTACGAACTGGAGCATTTAGAAAACACGTGTCTGTCAAACGAACACACACACATTCAGCTCAAGAGTACACACTTTGTGTTCAAGTGGCCTACACACCTTTTCTTCTCACGGCGACCAATCACGAACAGGGACACGTGTACTGACAGCGCAGCGTCATACTTCATGAGTGAAAAGTAAACTAATTTTAGACTTTAATATGAACTTTAAACATGACTTAAACATTTGATCCAGGAACATATATAACAACTGGTTACAGAATAAATACACCGTGATGTCACCGGCCGTCTGCGCGAGGATCTGACTCTCAGTACCTTTGAGTTGAGTGTTTCAACTGAATGTGTTGTTAAAATAGTTCCTCTGCACCCAGCCTGTGACGCTGAGTGCTGCACGTCAGACCCGGCTCGAGAAGGGCCGGCCCTGACCAATTTGCCGCCCCAGGCAAGATTTTAGCCGGCGCCCCAAATGCAGACACTCACTATGATTCGCGCGTGCACGGTTGTGGCATGACCACCAACACAGAAAGATATGGACACAAGATGTGTGCAACTGTATTTAGCTTCCTCTCCATTTGAACATGATTTAAGTGGGGGGGGGGCTCCTCTAGGGGGGTCCGGGGGCATGCACCCCAGGAAGACTTTTTTTTATATTGAAGTTGAAAGCATCAACCTGGAGCACTGAGAGAGCAGCATGAGGAGCTCTGTGGATCCTCTCTCAGCACCAGGAGCTCTGTGGATCCTCTCTCGGCACCAGGAGCTCTGTGGATCCTCTCTCGGCACCAGGAGCTCTGTGGATCCTCTCTCGGCACCAGGAGCTCTGTGGATCCTCTCTCGGCACCAGGAGCTCTGTGGATCCTCTCTCGGCACCAGGAGCTCTGTGGATCCTCTCTCGGCACCAGGAGCTCTGTGGATCCTCTCTCGGCACCAGGAGCTCTGTGGATCCTCTCTCGGCACCAGGAGCTCTGTGGATCCTCTCTCGGCACCAGGAGCTCTGTGGATCCTCTCTCGGCACCAGGAGCTCTGTGGATCCTCTCTCGGCACCAGGAGCTCTGTGGATCCTCTCTCGGCACCAGGAGCTCTGTGGATCCTCTCTCGGCACCAGGAGCTCTGTGGATCCTCTCTCGGCACCAGGAGCTCTGTGGATCCTCTCTCGGCACCAGGAGCTCTGTGGATCCTCTCTCGGCACCAGGAGCTCTGTGGATCCTCTCTCGGCACCAGGAGCTCTGTGGATCCTCTCTCGGCACCAGGAGCTCTGTGGATCCTCTCTCGGCACCAGGAGCTCTGTGGATCCTCTCTCAGCACCAGGAGCTCTGTGGATCCTCTCTCAGCACCAGGAGCTCTGTGGATCCTCTCTCAGCACCAGGAGCTCTGTGGATCCTCTCTCAGCACCAGGAGCTCTGTGGATCCTCTCTCAGCACCAGGAGCTCTGTGGATCCTCTCTCAGCACCAGGTGGAACAGAACTGGAAGCAGATTTTCTTTTACTGGGGGTTCAACTTGATTTGGGGGGGGGTGCCATAGTTTATGGGTGCTGTACCCAATATAGGCGTAGTTCTGTTAGTATAGGATAATAAGATCTACTTTGTTGATCCAACATCGGGAAATGTTGTTGTTGTGAACTACTAACCCTAACCCTAACACTAATTCCAACTTCTTCTTTTTTTCAATTTCCGGCGCCCCCTATGGGTCGATGCGCCCCTAGCATTCGCCTGTAGTGCCTGTGCCGAGGGCCGGCCCTGCTCCCAGGACACGCTGTGATGGTATGATCGATGCTCTGAGGATGTGATATCACAGTTGAGTAAAGTTAGAACGATATTGGCAGATTTCACGGATCAATAACTCATGAACAAAACGTGATTCAGACACAAATGACGTCTCCTCAGTGTCTGCTAAGGTTGAAAAGAGAATACAATAATATTCAATAATCTTCACGAGCGTCACTATTATACCGTGGAGTTGGGTCGGGTTACCCTAACCTAGCTAACCCTACCCTACACCAATGGTCTCCTGGTGGTTAGGTCCCCAACACATTATATCATATATTTTGCATTTAAAAGGTCAAATGCTTATTTTTAAAAGCTTAGGACCCAGTTACTATTTTTCACAGTAACAGGGTGGAATTATTTAAACATAATATCCTGAGCTTAACCAAAACATGTTTCTTATACTTTAACAAGCCATCATTCAGATTAAATTAAAACATTATGTTTTTTATTTGTATTAACCCAGCTGAAGTTAGTTAGTATTTGATCAACTGAAATGTGACTGAATTAAAACTACAAACAAATGTTATTTGTTCCTGTGATGTAATATTACACATTTTAAAATGACAAACGACTATTTTTGCAAACCAAAACAGAAACCCAACGTAGTGTTACATATTTGGCCACAGTTCTTTATGATATGTGCTTCTAAAAAGTTTACTTTTTATCTTTTTATATTGAGAAAAACTATTTCGCTTTGCCTTTCCTCCTTTAGGTTAGAGGAAGTTTGAAAATAATGGGAAGAGTTACAAAAGGAAAGGGGGCCCAGAGGAAGGACTTATGGGCAAAGAGATACAGGACATTCTTCATATATTTGGTCGGAACTCGCTATAATCCTTTTTGGTCATGATGATAAGAAACACCGTCATTGGCTGTGGGTTGTATGGACCAACAGTCGAAAAGGATCGAGGGATTTGATCAATAAACGTCCAAAATCATCAGAGCAGAAGGAAGTTCAGGTAATGGAGGAAAATCAAAACGAGAGAGATGTTGGAGGGGAATGTTCTGAAGACTGTCTTTCAAAGGACTTGCCTCTGAGCATGATTCAGAATAAGGTATCACATGAGGGACACAGAAAATAAAGAAGGAGAAGACAAACAACAAAGGATGTCTTCTCAGAGTGGACGAGAAGTAGATGACCAGTTATCAGATGAGGACACAGACAAGAATGAGGCAGAAACTGAAGAACAGAATTTGCAAAGAGGAGCACAAGATGTCAATAAAAACACAGGCACCAAAACACATTGGCGGAAGTTGCCAGTAGTATCTAAAAGGTTCGGAATAACAGTGAATAGAAAGAAATGGCAAAAGATTGTTCCTTTGACGGGTTCAAACAAACTGAGGCAACCGTGGACCGACGTGTTGTACAAGAGTTCCCTGTTGTACGCTTGCGTTCAAGAGTCACCACATAAAAACTCCCAACAGCAGGAAAATTAAAAGTCCGTACTTAAACATCTGTTTGTACATTCCCTTTCTTTAAAATCCAAAATCAGCCAGTGGGAGACACCCTTGTTAAAATATCTGAGCTGCAAAGAGGGGAAATGGCACACAAAGCAAATGAGACAAAATTCCGACCAGCAGCAAACAGAAGAAGAGGCAGAATTGCAAGAGAGTCAAGTATTTTACAGTAAACTTAAAAAAACACCTGTTGCTGAACTGATTTCAGGAAACATAAGCCGCAGTCTGAACAAAAATGTTCTCAAAGTGATACGTTCAGAAGTAAGAAGAGGTAAAAGAATCCATGAGGATGTTTTCATGGAGATGTACCTCACACAAATGATCATTAAGGAATGTGACTCAAATGATCGCAGGATGCCTGGGTACACACAGCATTTTCAAGTTGACCCATTTGGAGTACATATGTATTCTGAAACCGGAGTAAACATAGTGGCGCAACACCTGAGAAAGAAGACACCGCTGACCCTATATCCAGATGCTACAGGTAATGTTGCATCCAGAGTTCCAGGTCAGACCAAAAGAGTGCTTTATTACTGCCTCACTCCTCCTGGAGGTGGTCAGCAAGTACCTCCCCTCCCAGTCTGTGAAATGCTGACAAATGAACACTCCATACCACCAATCACATTCTGCCTAATGCAGTTCCTCCGCAAACTGTCACAGTTTGTTTCATCAGGTAGAAACAGACTACAGCTGGGCCCTGCTCCAAAGTGTTCTCCTTTCTTTTAACAAAGAGAGCATTGTCAGTTACTTGGACAGGGCTTTCGCTCTCTGTTCAAAGCTGAAGTCATGGAAGGAAATCCCAAATGTTGACAGTGCTACACATTTGCTCTGCACACGTTCTGAAAGCTGTAGCTCAGTCACTTGGGAGAAGAACTGCAGACAAGGGTTTGAAGGAATTTGCAACATTTGCATTTGCGAGGTTGCAAAACTCTACTTCAATGACCACAGCACTACACATCTTCCGCTCACTGTGTTGATTGGAAAGCACAATTCCAATACTGTCCTGATCCATCTGAAAGCCATGAAGGACTTCATAAAAGAACGCAGGATTCCCGACATGGAAGAGGGGGACAAGTTAGGAGACAGTCCCTTAACTCAGGAGGAAGACGATGAAGAAAGAAGAAATGCCCTCACAGCTGTTGGCAGATCTCCCTTCACTACGAGTTTAGGAAGGTCATGGCGGAGGTACAGGGAGAGCTTGAAAGAAACCCCACAGGATGAAAATCCATACTTGTGCCCTGGCATTGTTGATGTCCTTTTTGACAACTATCTAGGGATTTCCCCCTTTGGAGTGGGCTGCTGTTGGGGGATTTGAAAAGATATGCAACTGACACAGAGGAAGACACATTTGGCCAAAGTAAAACAAGGGACACAAACTGCCATGTGGAGAGATGCTTTGGAGCAGTCAAACATTCTATTCTGAAAAAGCAGAGACGACTGAGGCCAGCGACATTCACCAGAAAGATGTATGGCTCTCTCCAGGGGAGGCACAGAGAACACATGCTGGCACGGATCACTTATCTGAGCAGTTACTCCTCAAAACGTTGCTACCAAAAGACATCAGTCAATCGAAGGGCGGTTGGGCAAAGAGAGATGGAGCAAAGCCTGCACTGCCAGCTCCACATATTACACCACTCCAGTCTTCCAGTTCCAAACAGAGCAAAGTGACTCTGAGCACTGGCGAAGACATTCAGAGCAGATGTGGAGAACAGCAGCAATGACCCCACAAGTGAAGGGTCCACGCCTGCAACAGAGCTATTGTTTTGCTGTGGTAAAATGTATGCTTTAGAAAGAGTAACCAAGTAAGCAATTCTTCGAGCTATAAAAACAACGTTAAGAATGCATTAAAAACGTTTTAGCATGAGGCAATCTTTCTGTCATAGAAAACGTAGAAAATCTAAATGCCGAAATCTCGAATGCTGTACGAAGTTATGATGATACCATTGTTCATTTCATTTTGGGTTGATGCCCTTTGGACGTGCGAAACCAACTGGAGGTGTGGCTGTTGTAAGACATGCTGACGAGAAGCATCATCTCACCCTGAGGCACAGAGGATCTCAGTTTGAGACCTGACGAACTCATCATGGGCGAGGCAAGTATTTATTAAAACTTATGCTGTACCGGACTGCTCATCTCACGTAAGCCATATGTTAATGATTCAATTGTTGACAAAAAGTTAAAAAAATGTCATTTGTGCTACTTTTAATAGCTTTTTTAACAGTTGAAGTGATTTTAATAACTGTGGTTTTCATTTTTGAAGTAAAGCTGATACATTATTGTTGCTGCTGACATATTGAAAAAGGTTTGGTTTAATTATACCGTATGCTACTTTTTAAAACAGCACCTCCATGCCCACATGGATGTGGTTGATCCTCTGCAAGGGTCAAATGAAGTTGAGGACTCCAGAAAGGCTGCTTACAAATGTGGGTAATATAACATATATTACAGGAAATACATTGGTTAAACGCACATTTGGTAAAGGCAAAGAGTAAGCGCCAATTACATTTGTTTCCCTCTTGTTCTAGAGAGTATTTCAAGATGCGCCGGAACAGACTGGAAAAGAGGACTGGGTTAGCATCAAATGGCAGCCTGCAAAGATAACCCACACCTTCCAGAAAGATGCCACCAGCTGTGGAGCCTTTGTCATGCAGGTGATTTAATGCAACATGTTGTGTTCATTAATAATAAAGCATTTCATTTTAAAGGGAAATTCAAAAACACGTCATAACGTCATGTTATTTTACCATCTGTCCAGATGGCCGAGATGACAGTCAAGGAATTTCCCAAAATTCCAAAGACGTTTCACATCAAGTCATCACAACATCTACGGAGACACATGGCAGAAGAAATGCTCAGAGGATCAGGTATTAGCCAAAAATATGAAATGAATATATGGACGGCTTCCTGTAAATTGAACAGTAATACACCGGCTATGTTTTCAGTTTCAAAGGATGACTTCTGTTCCTTCTGTGGAACCGAGCACCTGCCCACAACTTGATGCTGTTTGGGTGAGACTACATGATGATTTTTTTTAAACTCCAGAAGATAATCTGAATAATAGATAATATATAGATATATATATATATATATAGGTCACAGAAGAATACCCCGTGGTATTGTGTTTGGGTATCCTCACAAACTAAAGAGGCTAGAGGTGAGTTTGTGTAACTGTTACCAGAGGTAACAGGATTTGGGGAGGTAAGGCTTGTAGTTTGAACTACTACCACAGGAGAAGTAGTGCGCTTACAAACGGCATGTGGGGGGAAATCCAGCCCAGCCAGTGATTTGAAATCGGCTAAATGAAAGCTGAATTTTGTACAAAACAAATAAAAATCCAGAAAAAAGCTTTGCTAAAGATTTTGGGCAACTGAAGTAATGATTAATATGTTACGGTGTGTGAAGCAGGCAGGACCCAAATGCAGATTAACGTGAACATTCCTTTATTTCAAGGCTGGGGATATAAACAAAGACAAAACAGAACACTGACCGACGAACTAGTCATGACACAAGACGAACCGACAAAGACAGACGGAGAAACCAGAACTTCAATACACACAAGACTAATCACACAAACAAGACACAGGTGAGGAGGGAGGAGAGAACACAGGGGCACCAGGTGAACACAATCGGGTAATCAGACACACCAGGGAAACCAACGACAGGGAACCGCAGACAGATCTAAAGAGGACAAAACACAACGCAGACTAAACACCATAAAGACAGATCGAGACATAATAATCACCTGTCCATAGTTTTAACTTGTTATATTCTGAATTAAGATGTTAAATATATTTTCAATTACAGATTAAAGTAGTCACAGATGTTCATGATGTTTTCCATGTCTGACATTAGATTGTGGATTTGTTCATTAATATTGTACAGTAAGATTTTTTATTTTTCAATGTTAACTGTATTTGGTCTGCTCCATCATTCACCAGTAGTTTTCCATTCACCTGTCTCACCTGTTAACCACACCCACGTTTTTGCTCAATGAAGCTTAGCGCAAGTTCAATAAGGAAGACCTAACACGAGTCACTTACACGTCACTCGATGGCTCCCTTCCCCCCTCATTAAATATGAGGGCGTCACCCTTCAGCAGCCAATGGCTGCACATGCTAAATTCCTTAAATGCCTGCTCTTCCTCCCTGTCAGTTGTCATTTGCAGATGACCGCAACCCGCCTCCACCCCTCGCGCCTCCAGTCTTCTTCAGGACAAAGCTAAACCTTCCCTCTCCAGACCGGTCTCACTCAGCACCACCACCAGGGTCTAGACCCCGGGGGTTTCATCGGAGCGGTGCTTTCCCTCCTGAATGATTATCCTGCAAACCGGGGCCTAATCGCCAAACACCATTACATTTTCCTGTTGTATTATCATGGCAATCATTTCATTCATATGACGTGTCAACAATAAATATGTAATTCTTACATCACGTCTCTCCGGTTTGAACTGTCTTTCTCTTCTGCACCCATTAGCTTCACTACCAGTATTTAAACCCTCACCAGACACACACCCGTTGCCAGATCGTACTTTGCCTTCATGCTAGTCTTTCACGCGTGTGTTACTAGATTGCCTACCCTGTTCCGACCCTGCCTGCCTGTACCTCCGTTGACCGCCTCGCCTGCTCCCTGACCCTCTGCCCGGCCCTGACTCACCTTCTGCCCGCTGTCCTCTGGTTCGTTTGCCTGCCCATCATCCGGCTGATACTGTTCTGTTGTCCCTCTGCTCTGGTATTATTACAAATAAAGTTCATTCCCAATACTCCTTGGTTTGGTTTCTCGAGTGCTGCATTTGGGTCGTTCATAAGATTGTGACCATTTTACTGTTTCATAGCTAATGAAAAAGTTGTTTCATGTCTTAATGTATTATAACATACTGTATATACAATGTGTAACATTGTATATACAGTATGTTATAATACATTATAAATATTCCCCAAAATTATTCCAAAGCAGATTCTTCCAAACTCTCTGCTGCAGTCCGACCACCAGGAGCCTATTGATGTGTGTGGTGGGTTTGGGAGGCATATACTGTATAATAGTGACGCTATTGAAGATGATTGTATTTTCTTGTTTTTCGGAGCTGCACTTTGCACACGGCCCTGAGCACTCGTTTCTCCTCCGGCTGCTGAAAGAGACAACTTTAATGTGTCCAGCTGGGAGGACGGCGCATATTGGTTTTTTGATGTGATGTGATTGTAGTTCGTTGTCAACCTAACCACGGTACATAGGAGACATCATTTGTGTGTGAATAACGTTTTGTTCATGAGTTATTGATCCGTGAAATCCGAATCTGCCAATATCGTTCTAACTTTACTCAGCTGTGATATCAGTGTGATATGGATGATGAGTGCGACACGGCGGCGTCTCCTCTGCACGCGACAGTTTACACTGTGTCCCCGTGATCCTGTGACATGACCATAGACTGTATCTATCAAGATCTGGATATATAAGGATATGACTTGAGAGATGTGAGCTCCGCACACGGAGCTCTGATTGGTCAGCTTTCCCTGAGTCGAGCTCTGGAGACGCCGGGCAGCGTCAGGTAAACAAGTTATGCAGCCTTCCCAAACCGGAGCCTCGCGCGCGCCACCTTAAGTCTAAATTAGTTTTAAAACTTTTGATCACGTGATCCCAACTCGTGTGGTCCTCATCCTCTTCCCTATTGGCCCGCTCGCTCCCGGGACGACGTGATGACGTCAGCCGCCCTGCGTCAGTGTGCAGGAATTTACGGAAACTTCTTCACTTGTCTTTCGGCTGTTCGTCGAGGAAAAAGAGCACGAAAGTGGACAGAAAGAGGACGGAAAGAGGACGGGAAGAGGACGGAAGAGGACAGAAGGAGGAGGACAGTCCCCCGGAGCTGAAGGTGAGTCTCAGCGCTTTGTTCCGGGCTGTTTTAGAGCGAAACCGACCCGGAAAGTAGTTGAGAGTTTGAGGGAAAATGGAGTCTGAGAGGAAGGCGCTGTCCGGGGCTGATCAGGACCACGGAGAGAACAACGCGCCTCCGGTGTCCCCCAGTCCCTCCGGAGACACTGGGTCCTCGCTGTGTCATCTGTTCGGTGTCCCCCAGTCCCTCCGGAGACACTGGGTCCTCGCTGTGTCATCTGTTCGGTGTCCCCCAGTCCCTCCGGAGACACTGGGTCCTCGCTTTGTCATCCGTATGGCCACTTTAAATCACGATATCATCACTTTATACCACTTTACATCACGATATCATCACTTTATACCACTTTAAATCACGATATCATCACTTTATACCACTTTAAATCACGATATCATCACTTTATACCACTTTACATCACGATATCATCACTTTATACCACGTTAAATCACGGTATCATCACTTTATACCACTTTAAATCACGATATCATCACTTTATACCACGTTAAATCACGGTATCATCACTTTATACCACTTTAAATCACGATATCATCACTTTATACCACTTTAAATCACGGTATCATCACTTTATACCACTTTACATCACGGTATCATCACTTTATACCACTTTAAATCACGATATCATCACTTTATACCACGTTTAAATCACGGTATCATCACTTTATACCACGTTTAAATCACGGTATCATCACTTTATACCACGTTAAATCACGGTATCATCACAAATACGCACTTTTTAAACACTTTTAATAACCGATCAGGACCAAGGCTAAACCCGTCACTTTAGACTCCGTTTAAATGTCCTTATAACCACTTTAAATCACTTTCGTGTGTGTGTGTGTGGGGGCGGGGTGTGTGTGTGTGTGTGTGTGTGGGGGGGGGCGGTGTGTGTGTGTGTGGGGGGTGTGTGTGTGTGGGTGGATGGGTGGGGGGGGGGTGTGTGTGTGTGTGGGTGGATGGGTGTGTCGCTGTCTCTCGGCCTGGTGCTGCTCTAAAATGGCCGCCACGCTTCACAGTTTCCACATCTGTTTCTCCATCATCTGTTTCTCCGTCATCTGTTTCTCCATCATCTGTTTCTCTATCATCTGTTTCTCCATCATCTGTTTCTCCATCATCTGTTTCTCCATCATCTGTTTCTCTATCATCTGTTTCTCTATCATCTGTTTCTCTATCATCTGTTTCTCCATCATCTGTTTCTCCATCATCTGTTTCTCCATCATCTGTTTCTCCATCATCTGTTTCTCCATCATCTGTTTCTCCATCATCTGTTTCTCTATCATCTGTTTCTCTATCATCTGTTTCTCCATCATCTGTTTCTCTATCATCTGTTTCTCCATCATCTGTTTCTCCATCATCTGTTTCTCCATCATCTGTTTCTCCATCATCTGTTTCTCTATCATCTGTTTCTCCATCATCTGTTTCTCTATCATCTGTTTCTCTATCATCTGTTTCTCTATCATCTGTTTCTCTATCATCTGTTTCTCTATCATCTGTTTCTCTATCATCTGTTTCTCCATCATCTGTTTCTCCATCATCTGTTTCTCCATCATCTGTTTCTCCATCATCTGTTTCTCTATCATCTGTTTCTCTATCATCTGTTTCTCTATCATCTGTTTCTCCATCATCTGTTTCTCCATCATCTGTTTCTCTATCATCTGTTTCTCTATCATCTGTTTCTCCATCATCTGTTTCTCTATCATCTGTTTCTCTATCATCTGTTTCTCCATCATCTGTTTCTCCATCATCTGTTTCTCCATCATCTGTTTCTCTCGTCATCTGTTTCTCCAACACGCTCAGCTCGGGCGGGAATCGATGGCTATTACTGTTCTCATTCATAACTTGCATACTTCCAGAGATGCATCCCATAATGCATCACATCTTCAACGTGGAAGTCAATGGAAAAACTCTTCAGACTTCAACAAATCTTCATGCGATTCATCTGCGAACTGTTCATTCGCACTTTCACTCAGAAACCTCATTCCAACTTTACAATGTTCCACATCTTTCTGACATTATTCGTGTGAGACAACTTTTAAATCTGACTCTTACTTTTAGAGATATCAGCATTGTTCAGACCTGCGTACCGAGGCCTTCTTCAGGTTGTAACATTAACGAGTCACAGCTACAGGGTGGAACATCTTGAGATTTGCCTTCATATCTTTTTAATTCCCAAACCCTACATTCCTGAGACATCACTCATCATGGCAAACGTAGGAAAACATCTCGTAGCTTGAAAAATGACAACTAATTAAACTAAATGCCTCTTGAGAACACGAAGTGACCACAGCCTTCAACATGCCTCCATTGAAGCCCGTGGTAATGTCAGGCAGATATTTAGTTACACTGCCAAAAGGCCACACTATTAACCCGAGATGTCCCGAGCCGATCACGTGATCGGGGATCGGAGCCGATCACGTGATCGGGGATCGGAGCCGATCACGTGATCGGGGATCGGAGCCGATCACGCGATTTTCAAAAAAGAGAAGAGAAGAGAGGGGGGGGCTACAAGGACCTGTTTGGGGTTTGGAGCAGGACACTTCAGAGACATGTCCTTAGTAACAGCTGGAAGAGAGGGGGGGGGCTACAAGGACCTGTTTGGGGTTTGGAGCAGGACACTTCAGAGACATGTCCTTAGTAACAGCTGGAAGAGAGGGGGGGGGGCTACAAGGACCTGTTTGGGGTTTGGAGCAGGAAACTTCAGAGTCATGTCCTTAGTAACAGCTGGAAGAGAGGGGGGGGGCTACAAGGACCTGTTTGGGGTTTGGAGCAGGACACTTCAGAGACATGTCCTTAGTAACAGCTGGAGAGAGAGGGGGGGGGCTACAAGGACCTGTTTGGGGTTTGGAGCAGGACACTTCAGAGACATGTCCTTAGTAACAGCTGGAAGAGAGGGGGGGGGCTACAAGGACCTGTTTGGGGTTTGGAGCAGGACACTTCAGAGACATGTCCTTAGTAACAGCTGGAAGAGAGGGGGGGGGCTACAAGGACCTGTTTGGGGTTTGGAGCAGGACACTTCAGAGACATGTCCTTAGTAACAGCTGGAAGAGAGAGGGGGGGGGCTACAAGGACCTGTTTGGGGTTTGGAGCAGGACACTTCAGAGTCATGTCCTTAGTAACAGCTGGAAGAGAGAGGGGGGGGGCTACAAGGACCTGTTTGGGGTTTGGAGCAGGACACTTCAGAGTCATGTCCTTAGTAACAGCTGGAAGAGAGGGGGGGGGCGACAAGGACCTGTTTGGGGTTTGGAGCAGGACACTTCAGAGTCATGTCCTTAGTAACAGCTGGAAGAGAGGGGGGGGGGCGACAAGGACCTGTTTGGGGTTTGGAGCAGGACACTTCAGAGTCATGTCCTTAATTCAGTTTCTTCCCCTCTGTCCCCAGCTTCTCTCCTGAGGAAGTCAACATGGCCGCTCAGACGCTGTTCCCAGTGTTTCCGGCTGACGGGGGCCACAGCGAGCTGCCCCCTCCCCAGCTGGTGATGCTGGCCAACGTGGCGGCGGCGGGGGAGGCCGAGGAGGAGAAGGAGATGATGGAGCTGAAGACGGTGGGCTGCAGCTACTCCGACAGCGAGGAGGAGAGCATCATCAGGTGGGAGCTGCTGGTAGTCAGTGGTAGTACTTGCTATGGCAAGCCTCTTGAGTATGTATTCCATGTCCTTGATATCAGACGGCAGCGGCCTTCACTAGTTGGCTCCTTGATTCCACTTGTTGGATTCATGGTCCAACTAGTCAGGCGCTCTGCTTTACTAGTTACATACAACATTTCACTAGTCGCTCTTTTGCAGCAACTAGTGGCCCTTTGTCCGACTAGTTCCCACGTACGCCTTACGAGTGACGCCAGGAGCAGCACTAGTGACGCCAAAGTCCCGACGTGTAAGCTTTCTGATGACCTCGTGGCCCTCTGACCGCACTAGGGACCCTAACAGTCTGACACGTTAACTAGTGCGCTGCAAAAGCTCCGACATGTTCACTAGTGGCACCCAGAATAACTCACTAGTTAACTAGCCGCACCCAGAATAACTCACTAGTTCACTAGTGGCACCCAGAATAACTCACTAGTTCACTAGTCGCACCCAGAATAGCTCACTAGTTAACTAGCCGCACCCAGAATAAACTCACTAGTTAACTAGTCGCACCCAGAATAACTCACTAGTTAACTAGCCGCACCCAGAATAACTCACTAGTTCACTAGCCGCACCCAGAATAACTCACTAGTTAACTAGTCGCACCCAGAATAACTCACTAGTTCACTAGTGGCACCCAGAATAACTCACTAGTTAACTAGCCGCACCCAGAATAACTCACTAGTTAACTAGTCGCACCCAGAATAACTCACTCGTTAACTAGTCGCACCCAGAATAACTCACTAGTTAACTAGTCGCACCCAGAATAACTCACTAGTTCACTAGCCGCACCCAGAATAACTCACTAGTTCACTAGCCGCACCCAGAATAACTCACTAGTTCACTAGTGGCACCCAGAATAACTCACTAGTTAACTAGCCACACCCAGAATAACTCACTAGTTCACTAGTCGCACCCAGAATAACTCACTAGTTAACTAGTCGCACCCAGAATAACTCACTAGTTCACTAGTGGCACCCAGAATAACTCACTAGTTAACTAGCCGCACCCAGAATAACTCACTAGTTAACTAGTGGCACCCAGAATAACTCACTAGTTAACTAGTCACACCCAGAATAACTCACTAGTTACTAGCGCACCCAGAATAACTCACTAGTTCACTAGTCGCACCCAGAATAACTCACTAGTTAACTAGCCGCACCCAGAATAACTCACTAGTTAACTAGTCCACCCAGAATAACTCACTAGTTAACTAGTGGCACCCAGAATAACTCACTAGTTCACTAGTCACACCCAGAATAACTCACTAGTTACTAGTCGCACCCAGAATAACTCACTAGTTAACTAGTCGCACCCAGAATAACTCACTAGTTAACTAGTGGCACCCAGAATAACTCACTAGTTCACTAGCCGCACCCAGAATAACTCACTAGTTAACTAGTCGCACCCAGAATAACTCACTAGTTCACTAGTCGCACCCAGAATAACTCACTAGTTCACTAGTCGCACCCAGAATAACTCACTAGTTAACTAGTCGCACCCAGAATAACTCACTAGTTAACTAGTGGCACCCAGAATAACTCACTAGTTAACTAGTCACACCCAGAATAACTCACTAGTTCAGTCGCACCCAGAATAACTCACTAGTTAACTAGCCGCACCCAGAATAACTCACTAGTTCACTAGTCGCACCCAGAATAACTCACTAGTTCACTAGTCGCACCCAGAATAACTCACTAGTTAACTAGTCGCACCCAGAATAACTCACTAGTTCACTAGTCGCACCCATAATAACTCACTAGTTCACTAGTTCACTAGCCGCACCCAGAATAACTCACTAGTTCACTAGCCGCACCCAGAATAACTCACTAGTTAACTAGCCGCACCCAGAATAACTCACTAGTTAACTAGTCGCACCCAGAATAACTCACTAGTTAACTAGCCGCACCCAGAATAACTCACTAGTTAACTAGTCACACCCAGAATAACTCACTAGTTACTAGCGCACCCAGAATAACTCACTAGTTCACTAGTCGCACCCAGAATAACTCACTAGTTCACTAGTTCACTAGCCGCACCCAGAATAACTCACTAGTTCACTAGCCGCACCCAGAATAACTCACTAGTTAACTAGCCGCACCCAGAATAACTCACTAGTTAACTAGTCGCACCCAGAATAACTCACTAGTTAACTAGCCGCACCCAGAATAACTCACTAGTTAACTAGTCACACCCAGAATAACTCACTAGTCGCACCCAGAATAACTCACTAGTTAACTAGCCGCACCCAGAATAACTCACTAGTTCACTAGTCGCACCCAGAATAACTCACTAGTTCACTAGTTCACTAGTCGCACCCAGAATAACTCACTAGTTCACTAGTCGCACCCAGAATAACTCACTAGTTCACTAGTCGCACCCAGAATAACTCACTAGTTCACTAGCCGCACCCAGAATAACTCACTAGTTAACTAGTCGCACCCAGAATAACTCACTAGTTCACTAGTCGCACCCAGAATAACTCACTAGTTCACTAGTCGCACCCAGAATAACTCACTAGTTCACTAGTCGCACCCAGAATAACTCACTAGTTAACTAGTCGCACCCAGAATAACTCACTAGTTCACTAGTCGCACCCAGAATAACTCACTAGTTAACTAGCCGCACCCAGAATAACTCACTAGTTCACTAGTCGCACCCAGAATAACTCACTAGTTCACTAGTCGCACCCAGAATAACTCACTAGTTAACTAGTCGCACCCAGAATAACTCACTAGTTCACTAGTCGCACCCAGAATAACTCACTAGTTCACTAGTCGCACCCAGAATAACTCACTAGTTAACTAGTCGCACCCAGAATAACTCACTAGTTAACTAGTCGCACCCAGAATAACTCACTAGTTAACTAGTCGCACCCAGAATAACTCACTAGTTCACTAGCCGCACCCAGAATAACTCACTAGTTCACTAGCCGCACCCAGAATAACTCACTAGTTCACTAGTCGCACCCAGAATAACTCACTAGTTAACTAGTCGCACCCAGAATAACTCACTAGTTAACTAGTCGCACCCAGAATAACTCACTAGTTCACTAGCCGCACCCAGAATAACTCACTAGTTCACTAGTCGCACCCAGAATAACTCACTAGTTCACTAGCCGCACCCAGAATAACTCACTAGTTAACTAGTCCACCCAGAATAACTCACTAGTTCACTAGTCGCACCCAGAATAACTCACTAGTTCACTAGTCACACCCAGAATAACTCACTAGTCGCACCCAGAATAACTCACTAGTTAACTAGCCGCACCCAGAATAACTCACTAGTTAACTAGTCGCACCCAGAATAACTCACTAGTTAACTCGTGGCACCCAGAATAACTCACTAGTTCACTAGTCGCACCCAGAATAACTCACTAGTTCACTAGTCGCACCCAGAATAACTCACTAGTTAACTAGTCGCACCCAGAATAACTCACTAGTTAACTAGTCGCACCCAGAATAACTCACTAGTTAACTAGTCGCACCCAGAATAACTCACTAGTTCACTAGCCGCACCCAGAATAACTCACTAGTTCACTAGCCGCACCCAGAATAACTCACTAGTTCACTAGTCGCACCCAGAATAACTCACTAGTTAACTAGTCGCACCCAGAATAACTCACTAGTTAACTAGTCGCACCCAGAATAACTCACTAGTTCACTAGCCGCACCCAGAATAACTCACTAGTTCACTAGTCGCACCCAGAATAACTCACTAGTTCACTAGTCGCACCCAGAATAACTCACTAGTTAACTAGTCACACCCAGAATAACTCACTAGTTCACTAGTCGCACCCAGAATAACTCACTAGTTCACTAGTCGCACCCAGAATAACTCACTAGTTACTCGCACCCAGAATAACTCACTAGTTAACTAGTCGCACCCAGAATAACTCACTAGTTAACTAGTCGCACCCAGAATAACTCACTAGTTAACTAGTGCGCACCCAGAATAACTCACTAGTTAACTAGTCACACCCAGAATAACTCACTAGTTCACTAGCCGCACCCAGAATAACTCACTAGTTAACTAGTCGCACCCAGAATAACTCACTAGTTCACTAGTCGCACCCAGAATAACTCACTAGTTCACTAGTTCACTAGTCGCACCCAGAATAACTCACTAGTTCACTAGTCGCACCCGGAATAACTCACTAGTTCACTAGTCGCACCCAGAATAACTCACTAGTTCACTAGCCGCACCCAGAATAACTCACTAGTTAACTAGTCACACCCAGAATAACTCACTAGTTCACTAGTCGCACCCAGAATAACTCACTAGTTCACTAGTGGCACCCAGAATAACTCACTAGTTCACTAGTCGCACCCAGAATAACTCACTAGTTCACTAGTCGCACCCAGAATAACTCACTAGTTAACTAGTCGCACCCAGAATAACTCACTAGTTCACTAGTCGCACCCAGAATAACTCACTAGTTCACTAGTCGCACCCAGAATAACTCACTAGTTCACTAGTCGCACCCAGAATAACTCACTAGTTCACTAGTCGCACCCAGAATAACTCACTAGTTCACTAGTCGCACCCAGAATAACTCACTAGTTAACTAGTCGCACCCAGAATAACTCACTAGTTAACTAGTGGCACCCAGAATAACTCACTAGTTCACTAGTCGCACCCAGAATAACTCACTAGTTCACTAGTCGCACCCAGAATAACTCACTAGTTCACTAGCCGCACCCAGAATAACTCACTAGTTCACTAGCCGCACCCAGAATAACTCACTAGTTCACTAGCCGCACCCAGAATAACTCACTAGTTCACTAGTCGCACCCAGAATAACTCACTAGTTCACTAGTCGCACCCAGAATAACTCACTAGTTCACTAGTCGCACCCAGAATAACTCACTAGTTCACTAGTCGCACCCAGAATAACTCACTAGTTCACTAGTCGCACCCAGAATAACTCACTAGTTCACTAGTCGCACCCAGAATAACTCACTAGTTCACTAGTCGCACCCAGAATAACTCACTAGTTCACTAGTCGCACCCAGAATAACTCACTAGTTAACTAGTCGCACCCAGAATAACTCACTAGTTCACTAGTCGCACCCAGAATAACTCACTAGTTCACTAGTCGCACCCAGAATAACTCACTAGTTAACTAGTGGCACCCAGAATAACTCACTAGTTCACTAGTCGCACCCAGAATAACTCACTAGTTCACTAGTCGCACCCAGAATAACTCACTAGTTCACTAGTCGCACCCAGAATAACTCACTAGTTCACTAGTCGCACCCAGAATAACTCACTAGTTCACTAGTCGCACCCAGAATAACTCACTAGTTCACTAGTCGCACCCAGAATAACTCACTAGTTAACTAGTGCGCACCCAGAATAACTCACTAGTTCACTAGTCGCACCCAGAATAACTCACTAGTTCACTAGTCGCACCCAGAATAACTCACTAGTTAACTAGTCGCACCCAGAATAACTCACTAGTTCACTAGTCGCACCCAGAATAACTCACTAGTTCACTAGTCGCACCCAGAATAACTCACTAGTTCACTAGTCGCACCCAGAATAACTCACTAGTTCACTAGTCGCACCCAGAATAACTCACTAGTTCACTAGTCGCACCCAGAATAACTCACTAGTTCACTAGTCGCACCCAGAATAACTCACTAGTTCACTAGTCGCACCCAGAATAACTCACTAGTTCACTAGTAAAGGCACAAAGTTCACTAGTTCACTAGTTGACGTGTCTTTTGACCTTACTAGTTAACTAGTGGGGCTCAAAATGTCTACGCGTTAACTAGTGAACCCTTTGCCCTTTTACTAGTTAACTAGTGAGAGAAGTTTAAATTCCACTAGTGAACTAGTGAGGCCTAAAATGTTCACTAGTGAACTAGTGGATCCCAAATGTGCACGAGTCGCACCAGTTGCACAGAATGCTAATGAGGAGGAGGGGACAGAACGCATCGAGGTCTCCTATTGGCCCTAAGCTGTAGAGCGACACCCAGCCCACATAGTTTGTTTAACAGCTTAAATACACTGTTTTAAAATATGACCATAATTACAAACATACAAAACAAAAGTATTTGTGTTATTATCATATGACTGTATTTCAAATGAGGTGAGGACGTTGAAGACTTTCTTAGCATCAGAAAGTTGCCTTAGGACTGCAGACAGGAATATAGATCCTCTTGCCGTTTGAAAGGAGCTGGATCAGAATGGCATTGTGAAAACAGAGGGGCATTAGTGATGGATAGAAAGAGGAGGTAACTCTCTTCGGATCACAGCTTTGAGAGATCGCCGTGACTTCCGTAAATATGGAGAGGTTGTTTATCTTCATTCTCTCGTTATGCTGTTTTCAACATCTGTCCAGTGTTTCAGCTTTATTCATTTCATGAGCACCGCTGAGTGCCGGTGCTCTCACACACACACACACACACACACACACCAGTTTCGCTCGCGCGCGCGCGCGCAAAGCAGAAACATGTATTTCTCTGGGCAACACACACTGACTGACTTCCCACGGACAATATGTGAACAGCAGGCACTAAAGACCCGACTGATGCACCTCACGTCTTCAAGACCTTGCTAAAAACATCGCAGGAGAAAGCCCCCTCAGGCTCTCCCTCACAGAGCCGAACTGACCAATCAGAATCTGGGTCCCGCCTGCTTCATTTGCCTATGGCTGACTAGTTAACGTGTTGGCCATATGAACGGCAACTAGTGAACTAGTGGATGCATATTGCAGCTTACACGTTAACAAGTGAAGGCAAAATGTGCACTAGTGAACTAGTTGGAGCCTGTGTTGAGGCTCAACATGTGCACTGGTGAACTAGTGAGGTCCAAATTGTCCACTAGATGCACTAGTACAGTTTTTGTTACCTTACTAGTGAACTAGTTACACACAATTTAGCTGACTAGTTCACTAGTGAAGCCTTAGAGGAGTCACTAGTGAACTAGTGGAGCCTTAGAGGAGTCACTAGTGAACTAGTGGAGCCTTAGAGGAGTCACTAGTGAACTAGTGACACAGACGTTTTGCTTACTAGTTAACTAGTGGAGGGCATTTGTTCTCACTAGTGAGGTTTTGTTATAAACATGTTAGACTTTGACCGTACATGTTACACATTTTTCTAACATGTACGGCCTTTCCTTCGACTAGTTTGGCTTTGTTCGCACTAGTGAGCAACTGCATGCAACTAGTTAGCTGTTGATTCAACATGTATGGCTTTTCCCTGAACTAGTGGATATTTAGAGCCCACGAGTTGTGCTTTTGTTCTCTCTGGTTCATCACAATGACTCACGAGTTGACGCGTACGTGCAACTAGTTCACTAGTGCTGTGTCAAAAAATGCACCAGTAAACATGTATGACTTTGGAACATTCCACTAGTGAACGAGTCGTGCTTATTGTGTGTGACTAGTGAACATGTCGGAGCTTTTGCAGCGCACTAGTTAACGTGTCAGACTGTTAGGGTCCCTAGTGCGGTCAGAGGGCCACAAGGTCATCAGAAAGCTTACACGTCGGGACTTTGGCGTCACTAGTGCTGCTCCTGGCGTCACTCGTAAGGCGTACGTGGGAACTAGTCGGACAAAGGGCCACTAGTTGCTGCAAAAGAGCGACTAGATGCTCCGCAGCTTCAGTGCAGACGTGACATTCTTCTGAGCTGAGCTCCTCCAACATACATCAGGAGATACAGATAAACTAACCCGTAACTAACTGCTGTCTCCATCGATGCTCAGGTACAGCTATGATGACCAGAACCACCGGGAGGTGTGTATCGTGGAGTATCCCGAGTCTCCCAGGATCAGCTCCGCGGTGGCCGGAGACGACTCGGAGGAGATCGCGGACAAAGCTGAGGAGAAAGCTGAGGATCTGTCCCGCCCCCCCCGCCGTACCCAAAACCCCCCACCCGATCCCCGCCCCCTCCCGGAGCCCCGCCCCCCCTCTCCCGGATGGCACCAAGAAGAAGAAGCCCTTCCACTGCAAGCCCTGCCGCTTCCAGGCCTCGAGCGAGCGGGAGTTCGTGGAGCACCTGGGCTCCCACGGGGCGAGCAAGATGAGGGTGGTGGACCGGGTGGAGGGCCGCAGCCGGGGGGAGAGCTGGGCCGGGGCGGAGGGAGAGACCACCGAGGGGGAGGGGGAGAGCGGGGGGGAGGGAGACGTCAAAGGGCTGATCCGCTGCGAGCGCTGCGGATACAACACCAACAGATACGACCATTACATCGCTCACCTGAAGCACCACAGCAAGGAGGGCGAAGACCACAGGTGAGACGCCTGACCACCGCACGATGTGAGCTGACCAGGTGAGACACGCCTGGCCACCGCACGATGTGAGCTGACCAGGTGAGACACGCCTGGTCACCGCACGATGTGAGCTGACCAGGTGAGACACGCCTGGTCACCGCACGATGTGAGCTGACCAGGTGAGACACGCCTGGTCACCGCACGATGTGAGCTGACCAGGTGAGACACACCTGACCAGGTGAGACACACCTGGTCACCGCACGATGTGAGCTGACCAGGTGAGACACACCTGACCAGGTGAGACACGCCTGGTCACCGCACGATGTGAGCTGACCAGGTGAGACACACCTGACCAGGTGAGACACGCCTGGTCACCGCACGATGTGAGCTGACCAGGTGAGACACACCTGGTCACCGCACGATGTGAGCTGACCAGGTGAGACACGCCTGACCAGGTGAGAGACGCCTGACCAGGTGAGACACACGCCTGACCAGGTGAGACACACGCCTGACCAGGTGAGACACACCTGACCAGGTGAGAGACACCTGATCAGGTGAGACACACCTGACCAGGTGAGAGACGCCTGACCAGGTGAGACACACCTGACCAGGTGAGAGACGCCTGACCAGGTGAGACACGCCTGACCAGGTGAGAGACACCTGACCAGGTGAGAGACACCTGACCAGGTGAGAGACACACCTGACCAGGTGAGAGACGCCTGACCAGGTGAGACACGCCTGACCAGGTGAGACGCCTGACCAGGTGAGAGACACCTGACCAGGTGAGACACGCCTGACCAGGTGAGACACGCCTGACCAGGTGAGAGACACCTGACCAGGTGAGACACACCTGACCAGGTGAGAGACACCTGATCAGGTGAGAGAGACGCCTGACCAGGTGAGAGACACGCCTGACCAGGTGAGAGACACGCCTGACCAGGTGAGAGACACGCCTGACCAGGTGAGAGACACCTGACCAGGTGAGACACGCCTGACCAGGTGAGACACGCCTGATCAGGTGAGACACGCCTGATCAGGTGAGAGACACGCCTGACCAGGTGAGAGACACGCCTGACCAGGTGAGAGACACGCCTGACCAGGTGAGAGACACCTGACCAGGTGAGACACGCCTGACCAGGTGAGACACACCTGACCAGGTGAGAGACACCTGACCAGCCTCAGCTCCACCCAGATACCACTGAGAGGGTTCAGGGGCAGGACATCCAGACGCTGGGTATTGATACTGAGTGTGTGTGTGTCTGCAGGGTGTTGATACTGTGTGTGTGTGTGTGTGTGTGTGTGTGTGTGTCTGCAGGGTGTTCAAGTGCACGCTGTGCCCCTACACCACGGTCAGTCAGTACCACTGGAGGAAACACCTGAGGAACCACTTCCCCAGCAAACTGCACACCTGCAGCCAGTGCTCATACTTCTCTGACCGCAAGAGCAACTACATCCAGCACATCAGGACCCACACAGGTACACACACACACACACACACAGGTACACACACACACACACACACGCACGCACGCACACAGGTACACACACACACACACACACACACACACACACACACACACACACACACACGCACGGCTGTATTTCTCTGGAGGTTTTAAAGTGCTCTCAGACGTGTTGTTTCCTTCAGTCTTGATGTCTGAACTTTCAGATCCAGCCTGAAGACTTGTCTCTTTGTCCTCATTGAACCGTTCACGTCTCAGACGCTCGGTGACTTTGATCCGTGTACTTTCCTGAATGTTTATTTGATTAGCTTTTCTTTTTTAATGCTTAATGTCTTTCTTTCTTTTTTTGTAAAGCACTTTGAATTGCCTTGCGATGAACAGTGCTCTATCAATAAACTTGCCGTATGTGTGTGTCGTACAGGTGTGCGTCCCTTCCAGTGTCTGTACTGCGATTACTCCAGCTCTCAGAAGACCCACCTGACCCGCCACATGAGGACTCACTCCGGTAAGAGGTCCACCCTTGAGTGGAGTAGCAGCATTAGTAGCAGCTGTTAGCATTAGTAGCAGCTGTTAGCATTAGTAGCAGCTGTTAGCATTAGTAGCAGCCGTTAGCATTAGTAGCAGCCGTTAGCATTAGTAGCAGCCGTTAGCATTAGTAGCAGCTGTTAGCATTAGTAGCAGCTGTTAGCATTAGTAGCAGCCGATAGCATTAGTAGTAGCCGTTAGCATTAGTAGCAGCCGTTAGCATTGGTAGTAGCCGTTAGCATTAGTAGCAGCCGTTAGCATTAGTAGTAGCTGTTAGCATTAGTAGCAGCTGTTAGCATTAGTAGTAGCTGTTAGCAGTAGTAGTAGCCGTTAGTAGTAGTAGTAGTAGTAGTTGTAGCATTAGTTGCAGCTGTTAGCATTAGTAGTAGCCGTTAGCATTAGTAGCAGCTGTTAGCATTAGTAGTAGCCGTTAGCATTAGTAGCAGCCGTTAGCATTAGTAGTAGCCGTTAGCATTAGTAGCAGCTGTTAGCATTCGTCGTAGCCGTTAGCAGTAGTAGTAGCTGTTAGCATTAGTAGTAGCCTTAGTAGTTGCAGCTGTTAGCATTAGTAGCAGCTGTTAGCATTAGTAGCAGCTGTTAGCATTAGTAGCAGTTGCAGCATTAGTAGCAGCTGTTAGCATTAGTAGTAGCCTAGTAGTAGTAGTTGTAGCATTAGTAGCAGCTGTTAGCATTGGTAGTAGCCTAGTAGTAGTAGTTGTAGCATTAGTAGCAGCTGTTAGCATTGGTAGTAGCCGTTAGCATTAGTAGCAGCTGTTAGCATTAGTAGTAGCCGTTAGCATTAGTAGCAGTTGCAGCATTAGTAGTAGCCGTTAGTAGTAGTTGTTGTTGTTGTTGTTAGCAGTTAGCATTGGTTAGCAGGAAAGTGATTGCTGATGGGGTCATGTGTTCTCTCTCACTGTTAACATGTCTGTGTTGCTCTCACTGAAGCGCTCGCTGTTGGATTAACATGGTAACGTGACACGCAGTACAAGTACATGCTGTGGCTTCCTGTGTGTACCTGTGTGTTGTGCTCCTTTGTGTGTTGTGGACATGTGTGTGTTGTGTCCATGTGTTGTGTCCCTGTGTGTGTCCCTGTGTTGTGTCCCTGTGTGTGTACCTGTGTTGTGTACCTGTGTGTGTCCCTGTGTGTGTCCCTGTGTTGTGTCCCTGTGTGTGTACCTGTGTTGTGTACCTGTGTGTGTCCCTGTGTGTGTCCCTGTGTGTGTACCTGTGTGTGTCCCTGTGTGTGTACCTGTGTGTGTCCCCACTGAAGCAGCCTGACAGAATGAACCCTAGTAACATTAGAATCGAGGAGACCAATGTGCAGTAATCAGAGTTGCTGTAACGCGTTACTAATGCATTGTGGGTAATATCAGTCAGCTGGTGCTTACAGTCCGGCTGAGCTGATGCGCCTGACGCGGCACATCACCCCGCTCCTCACACGGCCAGATGCTAAACAGACTAACGACTCAACTCCCAATATTCATTTAAATTATTTTATTGACTTAAAATGATCGTATTTCTTCCGCTAAGAAAGACACTCCGCTTTACGGCGCGTCCCTGAGCTCTGCAGAGCCCTCCTCGTGTTCCTGAGGGTTCAGTTCCTGTCTGCCTTCCGCCGACCTCCAGCGCTCCGTCTTTTACCCTTTCTTCATCGTCCCTAGCAACGGATCGAGTATTCAACGAAGCCTTGTAATAAGAGGCGTTAGTCGCCTCAAGCCGACACAGTTGCTGCACTAAACTACATTTTAGCATTGAGAATACCCAGCCATTATTTTGGTAGCTCAAAGGTAATGTAACTCATTACATTTCAGAGACCGTAATAATGTAACTTATTACTTTAAAAAGACAGTAACATGTACTGTATTACATTTGGGAAGTAACTTGCCCAACACTGGAGTAATATATGTGAATACAGTAATATATAAACATGCAGACAGGGTCAGAGCCGAGCAGACGATCCGATGAGCGGAGGCCGAGGGGAGCCGGCTTCCCCTGTTTTCTGGATTGTAGTTATAATGTTAATAAATCCATAAAAACACTTCGTTTAGTTTCGGTCATGCTGTGCTGCGTTGCTGCCGGCCCGCCTCTCCCCGTTCGCATTGAGTGCTCACAAAGAGTGAAACAGCGCCCCTCTACATGTTGTGGTGGAACAGTAGATTGCACTCTCTGCTGCGAGAGGAGGCCAGCCGAAACTGGCTTCCCTTGGTGAAAGAAAATGGAGGGATTGACCAATCAGACGAGGCTCACGTCATGGCCCTGCCGACCTGTGATTGGTCAGGGCCATGCCAAGGGAAGCCAGAGGCAGCTGGCATCCCTTGCCTCACAACCCAATCCAATCGCATCAACTCAGTGTTGCAGTGAGGCGTCCTGCGCTCGGGTTCCCTCCACAGAGAGCAACGGGTTTCTCCAGAGGCTTTAGGAACAGAGCTGGAAGTCAGCTCAGTGGAAACGAACTTGTAGATGAACGCACGTTGTGTGCAGCCGGATAATATCCACACGTCTCCTACTTTATCATTTTCTAATCATAAGTCTAATCGATAGAAGACAGATGGCGTCCCTGCTCCACTCTCACCGCCGTTAGCAAGCAGCTGAAGCGAGTGCAGTTATGGAGGGTGGAGGGGTGGAGGATTTACTCAACAGTAATTGTACTAAACTTCCGCTCCAGCAGCAACAGATACAATCTGACGACAGGCCGACGCCCGAACTGGAGCTGTGTGCAGCGAGGAGCGAAAGGACGTGTTATCGGCCTCCCCTCATGTCCCCCGCGCCACGCTCCTGCTGCTGAGGCTCTGAAGGCATGACTGCATGCAGGTCCTGCTGCATGAACCCCTCTGCTGTCTCATCGCATCACTTCCTGTTTGACCTCCTCTTTATTTCCTGTGTGCAGGTGAGCGTCCTTTCAAGTGCGAGACTTGTAACTACCTGGCGGCGAACCAGCACGAAGTGACCCGCCACGCCCGGCAGGTCCACAACGGACCCAAGCCTCTGTCCTGCCCGTACTGCGAGTACAAGACCGCCGACCGCAGCAACTACAAGAAGCACGTGGAGCTGCACCTCAACCCGCGGCAGTTCGTCTGCCCGCTCTGCAAGTACGCCGCCTCCAAGAAGTGCAACCTGCAGTACCACCTGAAGTCCAGGCACGCGGGCTGCAGCGTGGTGCTGGACGTCTCCAAGGTCAAGCTGCGCAACAAGAAACACGGCCACGAGGACACCGCTGAATCCAGCACGGGCAAGACGGACCATTCATCCGGTGTGGACGAGGACGAGGTGGACGAGGTGGACGAGGAGTCGAGCCCCATCAATCTGTCAATCAAACCCAACGCCAACCAACCGCTGCCGAGCGAGGCCCGACAGGCGCCGGACAAGGCTCCGAAGAAACCCACCAGCCCTCCTGAGACAGAGAAGGTTCTGAAGGGGAAGGCGGAACCAGAGAAGAAGGTCACGAGGCAGAAGAAGAACCTTCTAGAGAAAGAGACTCCTGTCCCAGAGAAGGCCAAGAGACGCGTCAAGAAACCGCCGGTGGAGAAAACCACCGCCAAGGACCCCGCTGCAGGGAGCGGAGAGCCGCAGAGACCAGAGGAGGACGAGGAGCGGGTCCCCGAGAGGAAGAGGAACAAAGGCCTCAGCAAGCCCAGGAAGTCTGCGTCAAAGAAGTCTGAGAAACCAGAACCAGCTAAAGAACCTGAGCCGAGCCCAGTCTCTCCTGAGGGACCAGAACCTGAGCCGAGCCCAGTCTCTCCTGAGGGACCAGAACCTGAGCCGAGCCCAGTCTCTCCTGAGGGACCAGAACCTGAGCCGAGCCCAGTCTCTCCTGAGGGACCTCAGAAGGAAAGGTCCAGGAAGAGGAAGGCAGTGGAAGCTCTGGACCTCTCCAAGAAGTCCTCGTCTGAGACTCCATCCAAGACCAGGAGAGGGAAGAGACCCGCTTCAGAAGAAACCAAGAAGACCAGCGAGGCGACCCGGGCCCCGAGAGGGTCCAACGGGACGAGTCCTGGGAACACCAGGAAGACCAATAAGTCCTCAGACCTTCAACAAACCCTGAAGGCAGAGAAGGACCAGAAGACTTCATCCTCCAAGACAGGAACCACATCCTCCAAGAGAGGAACCACATCCTCCAAGAGAGGAACCAAATCCTCCAAGCCAGGAACCACATCCTTCAAGCCAGGAACCACATCCTCCAAGAGAGGAACCACATCCTCCAAGCCAGGAACCACATCCTCCAAGCCCTGCCTGACAGAAACCACATCCTCCAAGAGAGGAACCGTATCCTCCAAGAGAGGAACCACATCCTCCAAGCCCTGCCTGACAGGAACCATATCCTCCGAGCCCTGCCTGACAGAAACCACATCCTCCAAGACAGGAACGACACCCTCCAAGCCCTGCCTGACAGGAACCACATCCTCCAAGCCCCCTGACAGAAACCACATCCTCCAAGACAGGAACCACATCCTCTGAGGCAGGAACCACATCCTCTGAGGCAGGAACCACATCCTCCAAGCCCTGCCTGACAGGAACCACATCCTCCAAGAGAGAACCACATCCTCCAAGACAGGAACCACATCCTCTGAGGCAGGAACCCACCTCCACTCGGCAAAACCACATCCTCCAAGCCCTGCCTGACAGGAACCACATCCTCCAAGACAGAAACCACATCCTCCAAGACAGGAACCACATCCTCTGAGGCAGGAACGACATCCTCCAAGCCCTGCCTGACAGGAACCACATCCTCCAAGGCAGGACCCACCTCCAGCAGGAACCACATCCTCCGAGACAGGAACCACATCCTCCAAGCCCTGCGACAGGAACCACATCCTCCAAGCCCTGCCTGACAGGAACCACATCCTCCAAGCCAGGAACCACATCCTCCAAGACAGGAACCACATCCTCCGACAGCCCTCCCTGCAGACCACATCCTCCAAGCCAGGAACCACATCCTCCAAGACAGGAACCACATCCTCCAAAAGGCCACTCCCTAGGCAGACCACTCCACCCTCCGACAGAACCACATCCTCCAGCAGAACCACATCCTCCGCGAACCACATCCTCCGCAGAACCACATCTCCAGACAGAACCACATCCTCCAAGCCCTGCCTGCCAGGAACCACATCCTCCAAGCCAGGAACCACATCCTCCAAGACAGGAACCACACCCTCCAGACAGGAACCACATCCTCCAAGCCAGGAACCACATCCTCCAAGCCAGGAACCACATCCTCCAAGACAGGAACCACATCCTCCAAGACAGAAACCACACCCTCCAAGCCCTGCCTGCCAGGAACCACATTCTCCGAGACAGAAACCACATCCTCCAAGCCCTGCCTGCCAGGAACCACATCCTCCAAGCCAGGAACCACATCCTCCAAGACAGGAACCACATCCTCCAAGACAGGAACCACATCCTCCAAGACAGGAACCACACCCTCCGAGACAGGAACCACATCCTCTGAGGCAGGAACCACATCCTCCAAGCAGAAACCACACCCCAGCCCTGCCGACGGAACCACATCCTCTGCAGGACAGAAACCACATCCTCCAAGCCCTGCCTGACCGGAACCACATCCTCCAAGGCAGGAACCACATCCTCCAAGACAGGAACCACATCCTCCAAGACAGAAACCACATCCTCCAAGCCCTGCCTGACCGGAACCACATCCTCCAAGGCAGGAACCACATCCTCCAAGACAGGAACCACACCCTCCAAGACAGGAACCACATCCTCGAGGCAGGAACCACATCCTCCAAGACAGAAACCACATCCTCCAAGACAGGAACCACATCCTCTGAGGCAGAAACCACATCCTCTGAGGCAGGAACCACATCCTCTGAGGCAGGAACCACATCCTCTGAGGCAGGAACCACATCCTCTGAGGCAGGAACCACATCCTCCGAGGCCCGCTTGACAGGAACCAGAACCTCCAAGACAGGAACCAGATCTTCTGAGACGGGAACCACATCCTCTGAGACGGGAACCAGCCCTGCGAAGAAGAAGAGGAAGGTCTCAGCGGTTGAAACCCCTCCACCAGTTCCTGACCAGCCTCTGAACGAACCCTCAGAGGAGATGGAGGTCTCCCTCCCCTGCAGCTCCGCTGAAGACCGCCCTGCGTCCACGTTCGTGAAACCCCCCCCCGCCCTCTCTGGTGCTTCCAGGCCCGCGCAGCAAACCCTCGGACGCGGAGGAGGACGAGGGGGTCCACAGCAGCCTGGAGGGGGGCAGCGACATCAGCGACAGCGCTTCCGAGGGCAGCGACGACTCCGGACTCAACGGAGCCCGGTCGGGAAAGATGGCCAACGACCCGGAGACGCCCACCGACGAGATCCCCACCCCCACGGAGCTCAAGAGCCACCTGTGCATCTTCTGCGACCGCACCTTCCCCCTGGAGGTGGTCTACCGGCGCCACCTGAACCGGCACCTGGTCAACGTGTACTACATGCATGACGGCACCGCCAGGGCCCAGACCTGAGGACCCCCGTCTCCTTAAGACTGTCACTGAGCTCTGTGAGCTGGACTCTGACCTGGGACTACTTTCCTGTCAAGCTCCTGTTGTTACGGGGTTGTGAACTTTAACGGACAGGCGGAGTCCCTGAACTCACCCCCACCCCAGTCACCACCACCTTATTCTTTAAGAGTTCCTCTGTTTAAATGTGAAGGGATGAAGAGGTGCTGCCCCCTGCTGGGCGTCCCTGAGCGCCGCCTGGCAGGCTCCCGTTGCCCCGCGTCACTCAGACAGACCGCAGAGAGGGCTGAGAGGTGTGTGAGGGCGGCTTGAGGTCAGAGAAGGATGCAGAGCAGAGGGAGGAAGGTCACAGCCAGAGGTTAAACTCTGAATTGATTAGTTTAGGAGAGAAGACTCAGATTTTAAAATAAAGAATCTGGAAAAATATTTATTTTTTTGGTCCGATTTCAGTTTTCTTTTTACTTGTTTTCCTCTGAAAGTTGTTGTTATTTACCTTCTCCGTCATGTTGTCCTCCGTGTGTATCTGGAACCAGCTCTGAACTCCGTTTGAGTCATAAACCCTGAGATGACTGAAGGTTCAAATCATAGTTTTATTTAAAAACAGTGCCTTTGACAATCAGCTGCTCCGAGTCCATCGGACCGGAGGAGGGATCTGCTGTCGTGATGAGTCATCGGACCGGAGGAGGGATCTGCTGTCGTGATGAGTCCCGTCGGACCGGAGGAGGGATCTGCTGTCGTGATGAGTCCATCGGACCGGAGGAGGGATCTGCTGTCGTGATGAGTCATCGGACCGGAGGAGGGATCTGCTGTCGTGATGAGTCCTCGGACCGGAGGAGGGATCTGCTGTCGTGATGAGTCATCGGACCGGAGGAGGGATCTGCTGTCGTGATGAGTCCATCGGACCGGAGGAGGGATCTGCTGTCGTGATGAGTCCATCGGACCGGAGGAGGGATCTGCTGTCGTGATGAGTCCATCGGACCGGAGGAGGGATCTGCTGTCGTGATGAGTCCATCGGACCGGAGGAGGGATCTGCTGTCGTGATGAGTCATCGGACCGGAGGAGGGATCTGCTGTCGTGATGAGTCCATCGGACCGGAGGAGGGATCTGCTGTCGCGATGAGTCCATCGGACCGGAGGAGGGATCTGCTGTCGCGATGAGTCCATCGGACCGGAGGAGGGATCTGCTGTCGCGATGAGTCATCGGACCGGAGGAGGGATCTGCTGTCGTGATGAGTCATCGGACCGGGAGGGATCTGCTGTCGCGATGAGTCCATCGGACCGGAGGAGGGATCTGCTGTCGTGATGAGTCCATCGGACCGGAGGAGGGATCTGCTGTCGCGATGAGTCCGTCGGACCGGAGGAGGGATCTGCTGTCGCGATGAGTCCATCGGACCGGAGGAGGGATCTGCTGTCGCGATGAGTCCATCGGACCGGAGGAGGGATCTGCTGTCGCGATGAGTCCATCGGACCGGAGGAGGGATCTGCTGTCGCGATGAGTCCATCGGACCGGAGGAGGGATCTGCTGTCGCGATGAGTCCTCGGACCGGAGGAGGGATCTGCTGTCGCGATGAGTCCGTCGGACCGGAGGAGGGATCTGCTGTCGCGATGAGGTGTCAATAATACAGTGCAATACAAACCAAAGCTCTCTGCTCTCACCTTCATCGTCGTCAGCTGTCTCACCTTCATCGTCGTCAGCTGTCTCACCTTCATCATCTGTCTCACCTTCATCGTCGTCAGCTGTCTCACCTTCATCGTCGTCAGCTGTCTCACCTTCATCGTCGTCAGCCGTCTCACCTTCATCGTCGTCAGCCGTCTCACCTTCATCGTCGTCAGCCGTCTCACCTTCATCGTCGTCAGCTGTCTCACCTTCATCGTCGTCATCTGTCTCACCTTCATCATCGTCAGCCGTCTCACCTTCATCTCAGCTGTCTCACCTTCATCGTCTGTCTCACCTTCATCGTCGTCAGCTGTCTCACCTTCATCATCGTCAACTGTCTCACCTTCTCTCATCATGGACCACCTGGCTGTCCCTGTGTCAACATGACTTTACTCTGTTGTCCTCTGTGTGTATAATACTGCATACTGTGTGTATAATACTGTGTACTGTGTGTACTATACTGTGTACAATACTGCATACTGTGTGTATATATACTGCGTGTATATACTGTGTACTGTGTATAATACTGCATACTGTGTGTACTGTGTGTATAATACTGCATACTGTGTGTACTGTGTGTATAATACTGCATACTGTGTGTATAATACTGTGTACTCGTGTATCTGTGATTACAGTAAACATCAGTCTTTTTTTATTCGTCAATTACTTCAGTAAACAGCCGTACTCAGTGACATCACTCTGTAACCCGGTGACATCACTCTGTAACCCGGTGACATCACTCTGTAACCCGGTGACATCACTCTGTGTGCTTTGATCTGTACCATGTTTCTGATCAAATAAAGATTCTCCAGATGAACATGTTATTATTTATTCACATCATATGAACTGTTCCATCAGCGGGGAGGGGCTCGACGGGGAGGGGGCTCGACGGGGAGGGGACGGGGAGGGGCTCGACGGGAGGGGCCGACGGGAGGGGCTCGACGGGGAGGGGGCTCGACGGGGAGGGGCCGACGGGGGGGGCTCGACGGGGAGGGGGCTCGACGGGGAGGGGGCGTGACGGGAGGGGCTCGACGGGGAGGGGGCGTGACGGGCAGGGGGCTGACGGGGAGGGGCGTACGGGCAGGGGTCTCGACGGGGAGGGGGCGTGACGGGGAGGGGCTCGACGGGGAGCGTGACGCAGGGGGCGTGACGGGAGGGGCTACGGGGGGGGCTCGACGGGGAGGGGAGGGGGGCGTGACGGGGAGGGGGCTCGACGGGAGGGGGGTAGGGCGGGGGCTCGACGGGGAGGGGGCTCGGGAGGGGGCTGACGGGGAGGGGGCTGACGGGAGGGGGCGTGACGGGAGGGGCGTGGCGGGCAGGGGGCGTGACGGGGAGGGGGCTCGACGGGGAGGGGGCTCGACGGGGAGGGGGCTCGACGGGGAGGGGGCTCGACGGGGAGTCCGTCTCAGTTCTTCTTCGCCTCCTCTCTCTGCAGCACCACGTGCTTCAGGGTCCTGTAGGCCACGGACTTCCTGACCCGGTCTCCCTTCAGCTTCACCAGGTGAGGCAGGAGGGGGGGGGTCCTCAGAGAGAAGGAGGCGTCCTCTGGGCCGTGGAGACGCAGGAGCAGCTGGTCACCTGGAGGGGCCGTCACTGAGACCCACCCTGAGGACAGAGGACAGGGTGAGAGGACATGCACTGTCTTTAAGCGTATCACAGATATAAGGACATGACTCTGAAGTGTCCTGCTCCAAACCCCAAACAGGTCCTTGTAGCCCCCCCCCCTCTCTTCCAGCTGTTACTAAGGACATGTCTCTGAAGTGTCCTGCTCCAAACCCCAAACAGGTCCCTGTAGCCCCCCCCCCTCTCTTCCAGCTGTTACTAAGGACATGTCTCTGAAGTGTCCTGCTCCAAACCCCAAACAGGTCCTGTAGCCCCCCCCCCTCTCTTCCAGCTGTTACTAAGGACATGTCTCTGAAGTGTCCTGCTCCAAACCCCAAACAGGT
>CM070498.1:437385-477385 GCA_036324585.1 Champsocephalus esox
TCTCTAGATACCTCATCTCTCTCTGGACTCAGGTCTCTAGATACCTCATCTCTCCTCTGGACTCAGGTCTCTAGATACCTCATCTCTCCTCTGGACTCAGGTCTCTAGATACCTCATCTCTCCTCTGGACTCAGGTCTCTAGATACCTCATCTCTCCTCTGGACTCAGGTCTCTAGATACCTCATCTCTCCTCTGGACTCAGATCTCTAGATACCTCATCTCTCCTCTGGACTCAGGTCTCTAGATACCTCATCTCTCCTCTGGACTCAGTCTCTAGATACCTCATCTCTCCTCTGACTCAGATCTCTAGTACCTCATCTCTCCTCCTCTGGACTCAGGTCTCTAGATACCTCATCTCTCCTCTGGACTCAGTCTCTAGATACCTCATCTCTCCTCCTCTGGACTCAGGTCTCTAGATACCTCATCTCTCCTCTGGACTCAGGTCTCTAGATACCTCATCTCCTCCTCTGGACTCAGGTCTCTAGATACCTCATCTCTCCTCTGGACTCAGGTCTCTAGATACCTCATCTCTCCTCTGGACTCAGGTCTCTAGATACCTCTCTCTCTGGACTCAGTCTCTAGTACCTCATCTCTCTGGACTCAGGTCTCTAGATACCTCATCTCTCCTCTGGACTCAGATCTCTAGATACCTCATCTCTCCTCTGGACTCAGATCTCTAGATACCTCATCTCTCCTCTGGACTCAGGTCTCTAGATACCTCATCTCTCCTCTGGACTCAGGTCTCTAGATACCTCATCTCTCCTCTGGACTCAGATCTCTAGATACCTCATCTCTCCTCTGGACTCAGGTCTCTAGATACCTCATCTCTCCTCTGGACTCAGGTCTCTAGATACCTCATCTCTCCTCTGGACTCAGGTCTCTAGATACCTCATCTCTCCTCTGGACTCAGGTCTCTAGATACCTCATCTCTCCTCTGGACTCAGATCTCTAGATACCTCATCTCTCCTCTGGACTCAGGTCTCTAGATACCTCATCTCTCCTCTGGACTCAGGTCTCTAGATACCTCATCTCTCCTCTGGACTCAGGTCTCTAGATACCTCATCTCTCCTCTGGACTCAGGTCTCTAGATACCTCATCTCTCCTCTGGACTCAGGTCTCTAGATACCTCATCTCTCCTCTGGACTCAGGTCTCTAGATACCTCATCTCTCCTCTGGACTCAGGTCTCTAGATACCTCATCTCTCCTCTGGACTCAGGTCTCTAGATACCTCATCTCTCCTCTGGACTCAGGTCTCTAGATACCTCATCTCTCCTCTGGACTCAGATCTCTAGATACCTCATCTCTCCTCTGGACTCAGGTCTCTAGATACCTCATCTCTCCTCTGGACTCAGGTCTCTAGATACCTCATCTCTCCTCTGGACTCAGGTCTCTAGATACCTCATCTCTCCTCTGGACTCAGGTCTCTAGATACCTCATCTCTCCTCTGGACTCAGGTCTCTAGATACCTCATCTCTCCTCTGGACTCAGGTCTCTAGATACCTCATCTCTCCTCTGGACTCAGTCTCTAGATACCTCATCTCTCCTCTGGACTCAGGTCTCTAGATACCTCATCTCTCCTCTGGACTCAGGTCTCTAGATACCTCATCTCTCCTCTGGACTCAGGTCTCTAGATACCTCATCTCTCCTCTGGACTCAGGTCTCTAGATACCTCATCTCTCCTCTGGACTCAGGTCTCTAGATACCTCATCTCTCCTCTGGACTCAGGTCTCTAGATACCTCATCTCTCCTCTGGACTCAGGTCTCTAGATACCTCATCTCTCCTCTGGACTCAGTCTCTAGATACCTCATCTCTCCTCTGGACTCAGGTCTCTAGATACCTCATCTCTCCTCTGGACTCAGTCTCTAGATACCTCATCTCTCCTCTGGACTCAGGTCTCTAGATACCTCATCTCTCCTCTGGACTCAGGTCTCTAGATACCTCATCTCTCCTCTGGACTCAGGTCTCTAGATACCTCATCTCTCCTCTGGACTCAGGTCTCTAGATACCTCATCTCTCCTCTGGACTCAGGTCTCTAGATACCTCATCTCTCCTCTGGACCCAGTCTCAGATACCTCATCTCTCCTCTGGACTCAGGTCTCTAGATACCTCATCTCTCCTCTGGACTCAGTCTCTAGATACCTCATCTCTCCTCTGGACTCAGGTCTCTAGATACCTCATCTCTCCTCTGGACTCAGGTCTCTAGATACCTCATCTCTCCTCTGGACTCAGGTCTCTAGATACCTCATCTCTCCTCTGGACTCAGGTCTCTAGATACCTCATCTCTCCTCTGGACTCAGGTCTCTAGATACCTCATCTCTCCTCTGGACTCAGGTCTCTAGATACCTCATCTCTCCTCTGGACTCAGGTCTCTAGATACCTCATCTCTCCTCTGGACTCAGGTCTCTAGATACCTCATCTCTCCTCTGGACTCAGGTCTCTAGATACCTCATCTCTCCTCTGGACTCAGGTCTCTAGATACCTCATCTCTCCTCTGGACTCAGGTCTCTAGATACCTCATCTCTCCTCTGGACTCAGGTCTCTAGATACCTCATCTCTCTCTGGACTCAGGTCTCTAGATACCTCATCTCTCCTCTGGACTCAGGTCTCTAGATACCTCATCTCTCCTCTGGACTCAGGTCTCTAGATACCTCATCTCTCCTCTGGACTCAGGTCTCTAGATACCTCATCTCTCCTCTGGACTCAGATCTCTAGATACCTCATCTCTCCTCTGGACTCAGGTCTCTAGATACCTCATCTCTCCTCTGGACTCAGGTCTCTAGATACCTCATCTCTCCTCTGGACTCAGGTCTCTAGATACCTCATCTCTCCTCTGGACTCAGGTCTCTAGATACCTCATCTCTCCTCTGGTCTCAGGTCTCTAGATACCTCATCTCTCCTCTGGACTCAGGTCTCTAGATACCTCATCTCTCCTCTGGACTCAGGTCTCTAGATACCTCATCTCTCCTCTGGACTCAGGTCTCTAGATACCTCATCTCTCCTCTGGACTCAGGTCTCTAGATACCTCATCTCTCCTCTGGACTCAGGTCTCTAGATACCTCATCTCTCCTCTGGACTCAGGTCTCTAGATACCTCATCTCTCCTCTGGACTCAGGTCTCTAGATACCTCATCTCTCCTCTGGACTCAGGTCTCTAGATACCTCATCTCTCCTCTGGACTCAGGTCTCTAGATACCTCATCTCTCCTCTGGACTCAGGTCTCTAGATACCTCATCTCTCCTCTGGACTCAGGTCTCTAGATACCTCATCTCTCCTCTGGACTCAGATCTCTAGATACCTCATCTCTCCTCTGGACTCAGGTCTCTAGATACCTCATCTCTCCTCTGGACTCAGGTCTCTAGATACCTCATCTCTCCTCTGGACTCAGGTCTCTAGATACCTCATCTCTCCTCTGGACTCAGGTCTCTAGATACCTCATCTCTCCTCTGGACTCAGATCTCTAGATACCTCATCTCTCCTCTGGACTCAGGTCTCTAGATACCTCATCTCTCTCTGGACTCAGGTCTCTAGATACCTCATCTCTCCTCTGGACTCAGGTCTCTAGATACCTCATCTCTCCTCTGGACTCAGGTCACTAGATACCTCATCTCTCCTCTGGACTCAGGTCTCTAGATACCTCATCTCTCCTCTGGACTCAGATCTCTAGATACCTCATCTCTCCTCTGGACTCAGGTCTCTAGATACCTCATCTCTCCTCTGGACTCAGGTCTCTAGATACCTCATCTCTCCTCTGGACTCAGGTCTCTAGATACCTCATCTCTCCTCTGGACTCAGGTCTCTAGATACCTCGTCTCTCCTCTGGACTCAGGTCTCTAGATACCTCATCTCTCCTCTGGACTCAGGTCTCTAGATACCTCATCTCTCCTCTCGACTCAGATCTCTAGATACCTCATCTCTCCTCTGGACTCAGGTCTCTAGATACCTCATCTCTCCTCTGGACTCAGGTCTCTAGATACCTCATCTCTCCTCCTCTGGACTCAGGTCTCTAGATACCTCATCTCTCCTCTGGACTCAGGTCTCTAGATACCTCATCTCTCCTCTGGACTCAGGTCCTAGATACCTCATCTCTCTCTGGACTCAGGTCTCTAGATACCTCATCTCTCCTCTGGACTCAGGTCTATAGATACCTCATCTCTCCTCTGGACTCAGGTCTCTAGATACCTCACTCTCCTCTGGTCTCAGATCTCTAGATACCTCATCTCTCCTCTGGACTCAGGTCTCTAGATACCTCATCTCTCCTCTGGACTCAGGTCTCTAGATACCTCATCTCTCCTCTGACTCAGATCTCTAGATACCTCATCTCTCCTCTGGACTCAGATCTCTAGATACCTCATCTCCTCTGACTCAGGTCTCTAGATACTCATCTCTCCTCTGGTCTCAGGTCTCTAGATACCTCATCTCTCCTCTGGACTCAGATCTCTAGATACCTCATCTCTCCTCTGGACTCAGGTCTCTAGATACCTCATCTCTCCTCTGGACTCAGGTCTCTAGATACCTCATCTCTCCTCTGGACTCAGATCTCTAGATACCTCACCTCTCCTCTGGACTCAGTCTCTAGATACCTCATCTCTCCTCTGGACTCAGGTCTCTAGATACCTCGTCTCTCCTCTGGACTCAGGTCTCTAGATACCTCATCTCTCCTCTGGACTCAGGTCTCTAGATACCTCATCTCTCCTCTGGACTCAGGTCTCTAGATACCTCATCTCTCCTCTGGTCTCAGGTCTCTAGATACCTCATCTCTCCTCTGGACTCAGGTCTCTAGATACCTCATCTCTCCTCTGGACTCAGGTCTCTAGATACCTCATCTCTCCTCTGGACTCAGGTCTCTAGATACCTCATCTCTCCTCTGGACTCAGATCTCTAGATACCTCACCTCTCCTCTGGACTCAGTCTTAGATCCTCTCTCCTCTGATCAGGTCTCTAGATACCTCATCTCTCCTCTGGACTCAGGTCTCTAGATACCTCATCTCTCCTCTGGACTCAGATCTCTAGATCCCTCATCTCTCCTCCGCTGCTCCGATACAGGCTGCGGAGGTTTGTTGATACATGTCTTCTTCTTCTGTTTGCTTTAACAGAGGCTACGTAGTTATGCAGCGCCCCCCATGGTCAGTAAATGGAAGTACTACAAAGAACCCGTTTAGTGCAATTATTTCACAAGTTTTGTCACACAGCTCGGAAAATATTACCGAGGTCCGGACCTCGGTGACCTCAATGGTAGATACGGCCATGCCCACCCCCCCCTCATGTCCCCCCCCCTCACCTGTCAGGTACCCCTGTCTCTTCAAGTGTTTCTCCCTCTCTCTCTCCTCCTCCGTCAGCTCTCTCTCGCCCCCCCTCTCCTCACTCAGACGCTTCTCTCGTCTGAACATCCTGTAGGGAGTCGGGTTGATGATGGGGAACTTCAGCAGGTCCAGAGTGGTCCCTGAACGCATCAAAGTAACACAGTTAATACAGCAGGTCCCTGAACGCTGGTTCTGTTACTGAAGAGCTACACTATATAAACAAAAGTATTGGGACACTCCTCTTTGAACTCAGGTGTTTCATTCATGAGATAAATAAATGAAATGTCTCAGTGCATGTGTCCGGTATGAGGTGTGGCCTCACCGGGCCAGGGGGACACGGTGGCGCGCTGTAGCCGGTCAGCAGCGCGGCTCTTGCAGTAGTCTGACTGCAGCAGCGCGTTGAACAGAGAGGACTTCCCTGCGTTGGAGCTGCCCACCAGGTACACGTCGCCACGGTAACTCCAGGTGCGCTGCAGACGGGAGACCAGCTGTTCGATGCCGAAGCCTGTCTTGGCGCTGATCAGCTGCACCTCGGTCACCTGCAGCCCGGCGGCCGCGCAGTACGCCTCCAGCTGCCGTTTGATTCGCTGCAGGTAGTTGGGGGCGTCGCCCGGCAGCAGGTCTACCTGGTGGCCGGGAGGAAGCGTCAATCAGCAGATAATCATATTTCATCTGGAATTAAAACTGTATTTAGATCCATTTAAAAGGTCTCCCAGCTGTTACTAAGGACATGTCTCTGAAGTGTCCTGCTCCAAACCCCAAACAGGTCCTTGTAGCCCCCCCCCCTCTCTCTCCCAGCTGTTACTAAGGACATGTCTCTGAAGTGTCCTGCTCCAAACTCCAAACAGGTCCGTGTAGCCCCCCCCCTCTCTCCCAGCTGTTACTAAGGACATGTCTCTGAAGTGTCCTGCTCCAAACCCCAAACAGGTCCTTGTAGCCCCCCCCCTCTCTCTCCCAGCTGTTACTAAGGACATGTCTCTGAAGTGTCCTGCTCCAAACCCCAAACAGGTCCTTGTAGCCCCCCCCCTCTCTCTCCCAGCTGTTACTAAGGACATGTCTCTGAAGTGTCCTGCTCCAAACCCCAAACAGGTCCTTGTAGCCCCCCCCCTCTCTCTTCCAGCTGTTACTAAGGACATGACTCTGAAGTGTCCTGCTCCAAACTCCAAACAGGTCCGTGTAGCCCCCCCCCCTCTCTCCCAGCTGTTACTAAGGACATGTCTCTGAAGTGTCCTGCTCCAAACCCCAAACAGGTCCTTGTAGCCCCCCCCCCTCTCTCTCCCAGCTGTTACTAAGGACATGTCTCTGAAGTGTCCTGCTCCAAACCCCAAACAGGTCATTGTAGCCCCCCCCCCTCTCTTCCAGCTGTTACTAAGGACATGTCTCTGAAGTGTCCTGCTCCAAACCCCAAACAGGTCCTTGTAGCCACCCCCCCCTCTCTTCCAGCTGTTACTAAGGACATGTCTCTGAAGTGTCCTGCTCCAAACCCCAAACAGGTCCTTGTAGCCCCCCCCCTCTCTTCCAGCTGTTACTAAGGACATGACTCTGAAGTGTCCTGCTCCAAACCCCAAACAGGTCCTTGTAGCCCCCCCCCTCTCTTCCAGCTGTTACTAAGGACATGTCTCTGAAGTGTCCTGCTCCAAACCCCAAACAGGTCCTTGTAGCCCCCCCCCTCTCTTCCAGCTGTTACTAAGGACATGTCTCTGAAGTGTCCTGCTCCAAACCCCAAACAGATCCTTGTAGCCCCCCCCCTCTCTTCCAGCTGTTACTAAGGACATGACTCTGAAGTGTCCTTGTATCCCCCCCCTCTCCTCCAGCTGGTCCTAAAGAGCTGACTCTGGGTCGGCAGCTCCAGAGAGAAAGTAGATCTCATCAGTAGAAACTCAGCTAAATGCTGCCGTGATGAAACTCCACATCCTGTTCCAAACCACATCAAGGATCCTCTCTGAAACAGGAAGGAGCTCAAACTCTTTCTCTCTCAGGTTCACCACCAGGTGACTTCCTGTTGACTTCCTGCTTCCTCACACACTCTCTCTCCAGCACAGGTTAGCTCTGAGTGCTAGCATGCTAATGGAAACACAGACCATATCACTTCAGAACACGTCTCATCGTTTCTGACAGCAACGTTTCTGATTGGCCCGTGGGTTTAAAGCCCGCCCACATTTTAGTAATGAGGTCATGACGCAGCCAATCTGGATCAGCTCCGTTGGTCCCTGTTTGTAGAGACGTGGGTACGGAGGAGAAGAGAGAGGGGTTCCTGACACTTTGAGTCTCCTGATACACCGGGGACACACGGGGACACACCGGGGACACACCGGGGACACACGGGGAGACATGGTGATGTAGAGAAGACATCACAAAGTGACTTTTGTCTGATGGGAGACCTTTAAAGAAGGTAAGCAGACCTTGTTGCCGAGCACCACGATGCGCTTGTTGTCCCCCACCATGGAGATCAGGTCCGAGGGTAAAGAGTCGGGGAGGTCCAGCAGGTCGACCACCAGCAGCAGCAGACCCTGAAGGGGGCGCAGCCTCTTCACCACCGCAGCGTATCCTTCCGCCGACAGCTCCACCTGCAGCGCCTGGTTGTGGTGCGTCAGCAGGTGGCAGCGCTGGCACACCGCCCCCCCCAGACCCCCCTCCAGGCGCAGCTCCTTGAACTTATTGCCGGGCAGATAACCGGGGGCACCCGATACGCAGCAGTGCAGCAGCGCGCCGCAACCCGAGCAGCTGACGTCACTGATTGGCTCAGAGGCGTCCGGCGCCCCCACCACTTTGTGAACGCCCCCCCCGGACTTCTTCTTCTTCTTCTGCTGCTTCTTTAAAGACACTGCGCTGTCGCCCCCGGGGAACTCCACGTCCTGGAAGAGCAGCTCCGCCCCCTGCAATGAAGCCCCGCCCCCCAGCGCATGCAGCTGCCGCTCCAGAGCACGCAGCCTCTGAGGGGGTGGGGCAACAGAGGGAGGGGGGGTTGGGGGGGGAGGCAGGAGGTCTTTCTCCTCCTCAGGCTCTGCATCTGAAACATCACAGAAGAAGAGTTTAACGTCAGTGCTGGGCCGTGGTGTAGTGCTGATAACCCTCAGATAACTACGGCTCAGAGTGAGAGGCTCTGATAACTACAGCTCACACTGAGAGGCTCTGATAACTACAGCTCACACTGAGAGGCTCTGATAACTACAGCTCAGACTGAGAGGCTCTGATAACTACAGCTCAGACTGAGAGGCTCTGATAACTACAGCTCAGACTGAGAGGCTCTGATAACTACAGCTCAGACTGAGAGGCTCTGATAACTACAGCTCAGACTGAGAGGCTCTGATAACTACAGCTCAGACTGAGAGGCTCTGATAACTACAGCTCAGACTGAGAGGCTCTGATAACTACAGCTCACACTGAGAGGCTCTGATAACTACAGCTCACACTGAGAGGCTCTGATAACTACAGCTCAGACTGAGAGGCTCTGATAACTACAGCTCAGACTGAGAGGCTCTGATAACTACAGCTCACACTGAGAGGCTCTGATAACTACAGCTCAGACTGAGAGGCTCTGATAACTACAGCTCAGACTGAGAGGCTCTGATAACTACAGCTCACACTGAGAGGCTCTGATAACTACAGCTCAGACTGAGAGGCTCTGATAACTACAGCTCACACTGAGAGGCTCTGATAACTACAGCTCAACTGAGAGGCTCTGATAACTACAGCTCACACTGAGAGGCTCTGATAACTACAGCTCACACTGAGAGGCTCTGATAACTACAGCTCAGACTGAGAGGCTCTGATAACTACAGCTCAGACTGAGAGGCTCTGATAACTACAGCTCACACTGAGAGGCTCTGATAACTACAGCTCAGACTGAGAGGCTCTGATAACTACAGCTCAGAGTGAGAGGCTCTGATAACTACAGCTCAGACTGAGAGGCTCTGATAACTACAGCTCACACTGAGAGGCTCTGATAACTACAGCTCAGACTGAGAGGCTCTGATAACTACAGCTCAGATGAGAGGCTCTGATAACTACAGCTCAGACTGAGAGGCTCTGATAACTACAGCTCAGAGTGAGAGGCTCTGATAACTACAGCTCACACTGAGAGGCTCTGATAACTACAGCTCACACTGAGAGGCTCTGATAACTACAGCTCACACTGAGAGGCTCTGATAACTACAGCTCAGACTGAGAGGCTCTGATAACTACAGCTCAGACTGAGAGGCTCTGATAACTACAGCTCACACTGAGAGGCTCTGATAACTACAGCTCACACTGAGAGGCTCTGATAACTACAGCTCACACTGAGAGGCTCTGATAACTACAGCTCAGACTGAGAGGCTCTGATAACTACAGCTCAGACTGAGAGGCTCTGATAACTACAGCTCACACTGAGAGGCTCTGATAACTACAGCTCACACTGAGAGGCTCTGATAACTACAGCTCACACTGAGAGGCTCTGATAACTACAGCTCACACTGAGAGGCTCTGATAACTACAGCTCACACTGAGAGGCTCTGATAACTACAGCTCAGACTGAGAGGCTCTGATAACTACAGCTCAGACTGAGAGGCTCTGATAACTACAGCTCAGACTGAGAGGCTCTGATAACTACAGCTCACACTGAGAGGCTCTGATAACTACAGCTCACACTGAGAGGCTCTGATAACTACAGCTCAGACTGAGAGGCTCTGATAACTACAGCTCACACTGAGAGGCTCTGATAACTACAGCTCACACTGAGAGGCTCTGATAACTACAGCTCACACTGAGAGGCTCTGATAACTACAGCTCAGACTGAGAGGCTCTGATAACTACAGCTCACCTGAGAGGCTCTGATAACTACAGCTCAGACTGAGAGGCTCTGATAACTACAGCTCACACTGAGAGGCTCTGATAACTACAGCTCAGACTGAGAGGCTCTGATAACTACAGCTCAGACTGAGAGGCTCTGATAACTACAGCTCACACTGAGAGGCTCTGATAACTACAGCTCAGACTGAGAGGCTCTGATAACTACAGCTCAGACTGAGAGGCTCTGATAACTACAGCTCAGACTGAGAGGCTCTGATAACTACAGCTCAGACTGAGAGGCTCTGATAACTACAGCTCAGACTGAGAGGCTCTGATAACTACAGCTCAGAGTGAGAGGCTCTGATAACTACAGCTCAGACTGAGAGGCTCTGATAACTACAGCTCACACTGAGAGGCTCTGATAACTACAGCTCACACTGAGAGGCTCTGATAACTACAGCTCACACTGAGAGGCTCTGATAACTACAGCTCAGACTGAGAGGCTCTGATAACTACAGCTCAGAGTGAGAGGCTCTGATAACTACAGCTCAGACTGAGAGGCTCTGATAACTACAGCTCACACTGAGAGGCTCTGATAACTACAGCTCAGACTGAGAGGCTCTGATAACTACAGCTCAGACTGAGAGGCTCTGATAACTACAGCTCACACTGAGAGGCTCTGATAACTACAGCTCACTGAGAGGCTCTGATAACTACAGCTCAGACTGAGAGGCTCTGATAACTACAGCTCAACTGAGAGGCTCTGATAACTACAGCTCAGACTGAGAGGCTCTGATAACTACAGCTCAGACTGAGAGGCTCTGATAACTACAGCTCAGACTGAGAGGCTCTGATAACTACAGCTCACTGAGAGGCTCTGATAACTACAGCTCACACTGAGAGGCTCTGATAACTACAGCTCAGACTGAGAGGCTCTGATAACTACAGCTCAGACTGAGAGGCTCTGATAACTACAGCTCAGACTGAGAGGCTCTGATAACTACAGCTCACACTGAGAGGCTCTGATAACTACAGCTCAGACTGAGAGGCTCTGATAACTACAGCTCACACTGAGAGGCTCTGATAACTACAGCTCACACTGAGAGGCTCTGATAACTACAGCTCACACTGAGAGGCTCTGATAACTACAGCTCAGACTGAGAGGCTCTGATAACTACAGCTCAGACTGAGAGGCTCTGATAACTACAGCTCAGACTGAGAGGCTCTGATAACTACAGCTCACACTGAGAGGCTCTGATAACTACAGCTCACTGAGAGGCTCTGATAACTACAGCTCACACTGAGAGGCTCTGATAACTACAGCTCACACTGAGAGGCTCTGATAACTACAGCTCACTGAGAGGCTCTGATAACTACAGCTCACACTGAGAGGCTCTGATAACTACAGCTCAGACTGAGAGGCTCTGATAACTACAGCTCAGACTGAGAGGCTCTGATAACTACAGCTCAACTGAGAGGCTCTGATAACTACAGCTCAGACTGAGAGGCTCTGATAACTACAGCTCAGACTGAGAGGCTCTGATAACTACAGCTCAGACTGAGAGGCTCTGATAACTACAGCTCACTGAGAGGCTCTGATAACTACAGCTCAGAGTGAGAGGCTCTGATAACTACAGCTCACACTGAGAGGCTCTGATAACTACAGCTCAGACTGAGAGGCTCTGATAACTACAGCTCAGACTGAGAGGCTCTGATAACTACAGCTCACACTGAGAGGCTCTGATAACTACAGCTCAGACTGAGAGGCTCTGATAACTACAGCTCACTGAGAGGCTCTGATAACTACAGCTCAGACTGAGAGGCTCTGATAACTACAGCTCACTGAGAGGCTCTGATAACTACAGCTCAGACTGAGAGGCTCTGATAACTACAGCTCACACTGAGAGGCTCTGATAACTACAGCTCAGACTGAGAGGCTCTGATAACTACAGCTCAGACTGAGAGGCTCTGATAACTACAGCTCAGACTGAGAGGCTCTGATAACTACAGCTCAGACTGAGAGGCTCTGATAACTACAGCTCACACTGAGAGGCTCTGATAACTACAGCTCAGACTGAGAGGCTCTGATAACTACAGCTCACACTGAGAGGCTCTGATAACTACAGCTCAGACTGAGAGGCTCTGATAACTACAGCTCACACTGAGAGGCTCTGATAACTACAGCTCACACTGAGAGGCTCTGATAACTACAGCTCACAGTGAGAGGCTCTGATAACTACAGCTCACACTGAGAGGCTCTGATAACTACAGCTCAGACTGAGAGGCTCTGATAACTACAGCTCACACTGAGAGGCTCTGATAACTACAGCTCACACTGAGAGGCTCTGATAACTACAGCTCAGACTGAGAGGCTCTGATAACTACAGCTCACACTGAGAGGCTCTGATAACTACAGCTCAGACTGAGAGGCTCTGATAACTACAGCTCACACTGAGAGGCTCTGATAACTACAGCTCAGACTGAGAGGCTCTGATAACTACAGCTCAGACTGAGAGGCTCTGATAACTACAGCTCAGACTGAGAGGCTCTGATAACTACAGCTCAGACTGAGAGGCTCTGATAACTACAGCTCAGACTGAGAGGCTCTGATAACTACAGCTCACACTGAGAGGCTCTGATAACTACAGCTCAGACTGAGAGGCTCTGATAACTACAGCTCAGACTGAGAGGCTCTGATAACTACAGCTCAGACTGAGAGGCTCTGATAACTACAGCTCAGACTGAGAGGCTCTGATAACTACAGCTCAGACTGAGAGGCTCTGATAACTACAGCTCACACTGAGAGGCTCTGATAACTACAGCTCACACTGAGAGGCTCTGATAACTACAGCTCAGACTGAGAGGCTCTGATAACTACAGCTCAGACTGAGAGGCTCTGATAACTACAGCTCACAGTGAGAGGCTCTGATAACTACAGCTCACACTGAGAGGCTCTGATAACTACAGCTCACACTGAGAGGCTCTGATAACTACAGCTCACACTGAGAGGCTCTGATAACTACAGCTCACTGAGAGGCTCTGATAACTACAGCTCAGAGTGAGAGGCTCTGATAACTACAGCTCACACTGAGAGGCTCTGATAACTACAGCTCACACTGAGAGGCTCTGATAACTACAGCTCAGACTGAGAGGCTCTGATAACTACAGCTCACACTGAGAGGCTCTGATAACTACAGCTCAGACTGAGAGGCTCTGATAACTACAGCTCACACTGAGAGGCTCTGATAACTACAGCTCAGAGTGAGAGGCTCTGATAACTACAGCTCAGACTGAGAGGCTCTGATAACTACAGCTCAGACTGAGAGGCTCTGATAACTACAGCTCAGACTGAGAGGCTCTGATAACTACAGCTCAGAGTGAGAGGCTCTGATAACTACAGCTCACGTGAGAGGCTCTGATAAATGTGTCTCACCTGTAAAGTCCACGAACACGAAGGCCTCTTCCTGCCCGGGGTCTACGGTGCAGGCTCTGAAGCCCCTCCCACTTCTCCCACTCAGGCCCCGCCCCCCCGGGATCTGCACCCGCCCCCCATGGATCAGGCCCCGCCCCACCCGCAGGACCCCCAGCAGCTTCAGCATGTTTCCCTTCTCCAACGGGCCCTGAACGCACCGCCCTGTTCAAACAGAAGACAGAAGCCCTTTATTTACACCGAGGACACGTCTCTCTCTCTCTCTCTCTCTCTCTCTCTCTCTCTCTCTCTCTCTGTGTCTCTCTCTCTCTCTCTCTCTCTCACTCTCTCTCTCTCTCTCTCTCTCTCTCTCGTCCATAGATATGTTCTTGTTATCGGTCCTTCTTCATCGTGGGTAGCTGCTCCACTTTCTCATTTCCTAAACAACAGACATTAACTCTGAGGGTTTGTTTCGACACAAGTACCTCATAGTATCTACAAGTACCTCATAGTATCTACAAGTACCTCATAGTATCTACAAGTACCTCATAGTATCTACAAGTACCTCATAGTATCTACAAGTACCTCATAGTATCTACAAGTACCTCATAGTATCTACAAGTACCTCATAGTATCTACAAGTACCTCATAGTATCTACAAGTACCTCATAGTATCTACAAGTACCTCATAGTATCTACAAGTACCTCATAGTATCTACAAGTACCTCATAGTATCTACAAGTACCTCATAGTATCTATAATATATATAATATATATAATATACTACCTGACAGCTACAGATACAGTTTGTATATTAAGGTCTGTATAAAGTACACACTGCCTCTCATCTGTGTTTACTCCCTGCTGACACACACACACACACACACACACACACACACACACACACACACACACACACACACACACACACACACACACACACACACAGTATATTTATTAATAAAGTATATATATATATATATATACTCCAGTTACCTGTGTGTGTCCTGATGACGCGGCTGCGCGTGCTCCGTTCCTCCCTGAGCCTGCAAATATATATACTTTATACTCTGTGAGACAATATATATGATATATGATATAAATATAAGGTCTGTCCTCTAAACAGCGTGTTATGCGGCTCTACTTCCTGACCGGATGTGACGTCAAAAGCGTCCGTTGTTTATTTTCCGCTGAAACACAGAAAACGTTTTATTTTTGAATAAATAAATAAATAGATCTGTGTACTTCTACTTTTACTAAGTACAAGATCTGAGTACTTCTACTTTCACTAAAGTACAAGATCTGTGTACTTCTACTTTTACTAAGTACAAGATCTGAGTACTTCTACTTTTACTCAAGTACAAGATCTGAGTACTTCTACTTTCACTCAAGTACAAGATCTGAGTACTTCTACTTTCACTCAAGTACAAGATCTGAGTACTTCTACTTTTACTCAAGTACAAGATCTGAGTACTTCTACTTTCACTCAAGTACAAGATCTGAGTACTTCTACTTTTACTCAAGTACAAGATCTGAGTACTTCTACTTTTACTCAAGTACAAGATCTGAGTACTTCTACTTTCACTCAAGTACAAGATCTGAGTACTTCTACTTTCACTCAAGTACAAGATCTGAGTACTTCTACTTTCACTCAAGTACAAGATCTGAGTACTTCTACTTTCACTAAGTACAAGATCTGAGTACTTCTACTTTCACTAAGTACAAGATCTGAGTACTTCTACTTTTACTCAAGTACAAGATCTGAGTACTTCTACTTTCACTCAAGTACAAGATCTGAGTACTTCTACTTTTACTCAAGTACAAGATCTGAGTACTTCTACTTTCACTCAAGTACAAGATCTGAGTACTTCTACTTTCACTAAGTACAAGATCTGAGTACTTCTACTTTCACTAAGTACAAGATCTGAGTACTTGTATTCGCCCTCCTGCTCTCTGACAGAGTGAGACCTCCTTGCTGTGTCACTAAGGATATCTGATGGTCACTTCCTGTCTTTGCAGGTTTCTGTCACTTCTCCTCTCACCATGTTCGGGATCAGATCCTCTCTGCTTCCTGCTGCTGCTTCCTCTCAGGTGAGTTTACCTGGACCTGGACCTGGTCCAGGTCCTGGTCCTGGTCCTGGACCTGGTCCTGGTCCTGGTCCTGGTCCTGGACCTGGTCCTGGTCCTGGACCTGGATTTGATCTTTTGATTTGATCTGTTATTCTGTGATCGGTTTGCAGTCAGGACTTCAGATAATGTGAGGAGTTTCAGAGAAGGGGGGGGGGTACTTCAGTTTAAAGTACTCAGATCAAGTACTTCAGTTAAAGTACTCAGATCAAGTACTTCAGTTAAAGTACTCAGATCATGTACTTCAGTTAAAGTACTCAGATCAAGTACTTCAGTTAAAGTACTCAGATCAAGTACTTCAGTTAAAGTACTCAGATCATGTACTTCAGTTAAAGTACTCAGTTCATGTACTTCAGTTAAAGTACTCGGATCATGTACTTGAGTAGAAGTACTCGGGTGTTATACTTCATGTACTTCCTCTCCCTCTGTGGTATTTGGTCTCTCGCTCTCGATGATCTTTGGACAGATTCCAGTTTAACATTAACAGACTGTTTCCCAACGAGCAGTCAGAGCAGCAGGAGGAGGGTACTACGAAGTACACGACCTGAGTACTCCTACTCTTATTGAAGTACACGACCTGATAACGTCTACTGTTACTGAAGTACACGACCTGAGTACTCCTACTCTTATTGAAGTACACGACCTGATAACGTCTACTGTTACTGAAGTACACGACCTGAGTACTCCTACTCTTATTGAAGTACACAACCTGAGTACTTCTACTGTTACTGAAGTACACGACCTGAGTACTTCTACTCTTACTGAAGTACACGACCTGAGTACTCCTACTCTTACTGAAGTACACGGCCTGAGTACTCCTACTGTTACTGAAGTACACGACCTGAGTACTTCTACTGTTACTGAAGTACACGACCTGATTACTTCTACTGTTACTGAAGTACACGACCTGAGTACTTCTTCTGTTACGGAAGTACACGATCTGAGTACTTGTTCTTGCTACCCTCCACAGCCCTGCGTGCGCCTCTCTTCGGGCTCCCAGCAGGAACACAGAACCTTCTATGAGTTCCGGACCTACAGCATCCAGCCGCACCTGAATGCAGCGTTCCTCAAACTGACCAATGAGAAGATCCACCTGCGCACGGCCCACTCTCAGCTGATTGGCTACTGGAGCGTGGAGTACGGCGGCCTGAACAAGGTCTTCCATATCTGGAAGTATGGTGAGCTCTTTCTTCTTCTGTGGTTCTACGCCACCATAGAGAGGAACTGTGTTAAAGATGCCCTATTTCTGTGTTGGTCCCTGAAGGCAGCATCTCCCTAGTCCAATGGGATTTCACCATGTGACTCATAATGCTGACTCATGTTCAGGACTCAGGTTCATGACTCATGATGCTGACTCAGATTCAGGACTCATGATGCAGACTCAGATTCGGGACTCATGATGCAGACTCAGATTCGGGACTCATGATACTGACTCAGGTTCAGGACTCATGATGCTGACTCAGGTCCAGGACTCATGATGCAGACTCAGGTTCAGGACTCATGATGCTGACTCAGGTTCAGGACTCATGATGCAGTATCAGGTTCAGGACTCATGATGCTGACTCAGGTTCAGGACTCATGATGCAGTACTCAGGTTCAGGACTCATGATGCTGACTCAGGTTCAGGACTCATGATGCTGACTCATGATGCTGACTCAGGTTCAGGACTCATGATGCTGACTCAGGTTCAGGACTCATGATGCTGACTCAGGTTCAGGACTCATGATGCAGACTCAGGTTCAGGACTCATGATGCAGACTCATGTTCAGGACTCATGATGCTGACTCAGGTTCAGGACTCATGATGCATACTCATGTTCAGGACTCATGATGCAGACTCAGGTTCAGGACTCATGATGCAGACTCAGGTTCAGGACTCATGATGCTGACTCATGATCAGGACTCATGATGCATACTCATGTTCAGGACTCATGATGCAGACTCAGGTTCAGGACTCCTGATGTCTGACTCATGTTCAGGACTCATGATGCAGACTCAGGATCAGGACTCATGATGCAGACTCATGTTCAGGACTCATGATGCAGACTCATGTTCAGGACTCATGATGCAGACTCATGATCAGGACTCATGATGCAGACTCATGTTCAGGACTCATGATGCTGACTCATGATCAGGACTCATGATGCAGACTCAGGATCAGGACTCATGTTCAGGACTCATGATGCAGACTCATGTTCAGGACTCATGATGCAGACTCATGTTCAGGACTCATGATGCAGACTCAGGTTCAGGACTCATGATGCAGACTCAGGTTCAGGACTCATGATGCAGACTCATGTTCAGGACTCATGATGCAGACTCAGGTTCAGGACTCATGATGCTGACTCAGGTTCAGGACTCATGATGCAGACTCATGTTCAGGACTCATGATGCAGACTCAGGTTCAGGACTCATGATGCAGACTCATGTTCAGGACTCATGATGCAGACTCAGGTTCAGGACTCATGATGCAGACTCAGGTTCAGGACTCATGATGCTGACTCATGATCAGGACTCATGATGCAGACTCATGTTCAGGACTCATGATGCAGACTCAGGTTCAGGACTCATGATGCAGACTCAGGTTCAGGACTCATGATGCAGACTCAGGATCAGGACTCATGATGCAGACTCATGTTCAGGACTCATGATGCAGACTCAGGTTCAGGACTCATGATGCAGACTCAGGTTCAGGACTCATGATGCAGACTCATTCCCCCCACAGACAGCTACTCTCAGCGGGCAGCGGTGAGGGCAGCTCTCTCTCAGGACCCCATCTGGCTGAAGGACTACGTCTCCGTGGCGATCCCCATGTTGGTGTCGCAGGATAATGAGGTCACTTACCTGGTGCCATGGAGTCACCTGCAGAGCCCCCCTCAGGAGGGAGGTAACACACACACACACACACACACACACACACACACACACACACTGTACATACCCCAGGTGTGTGTCCAGAGGCTGTGCTACGAAGCCGGTTCATCCTCACCTGATGTGTTAATCCAGGTTGGGCTAATCCAGAACACACGCGCTCTCGCTAAGCGGTCCTACGACGCGGGTCATCAAGTGGATCGCTCAGCCAGCCGGGTCCTCTCTAGCTAGGTGTCCTCTCTAGCTAGGTGTCCTCTCTAGCTAGGTGTCCTCTCTAGCTAGGTGTCCTATCTAGCTAGGTGTCCTCTCTAGCTAGGTGTCCTCTCTGGCTAGGTGTCCTCTCTAGCTAGGTGTCCTCTCTAGCTAGGTGTCCTCTCTAGCTAGGTGTCCTATCTAGCTAGGTGTCCTCTCTAGCTAGGAGTTCACTTGAGAGGGGGGATCTGGAGCACTGGGGTCTGAGGCTGTGAGAGCTGCAGCAGACCTGGCTCATATGAGCAGAGGAAGCGTTCCTCAAACGGCTTCATACATGAATAAAAGCAAGGCTGCTCCTGAGCACACTGAGTGAGGACCATCCAGCAGTGCTGAGTCCTATCGGGTGCCTCTGACATCTAGCGCAGTGCGGCGTGGCGGAGTGGGTCGGGCTGGGCCAGACAGAGGGACCGGCTCACCTATAGGTGGTGTCACGCAGTCCAGCTGGGACAGCGATAAGCCAGAGACCAACCTTTCAGTCTGTGTCCTAGTTAGAACTTCAACGTGGTGTTTGGAGTTCAGATTACTGTCCAACCAGAAGCCCAGGTCTGTGGAGGCATCGAGGAACTCAACAGAGACGCCATCGAGGGCGTCAATGGAGAGGCAAGAGGACGCTGACTTGGGAGCCAAGAGCAGCAAGAACACAGCTGGTGCAGAACAAGTGTTGGAATGCGTCCATCAGCAGGTTCATGATGTCACGGCCCGTCGAACACACGGCCTCACACGCTCAGGGACTCGGATCAGAGACATGTGATACATCATGAAGTGATGTGACTCAGTGTACTCTGATCTGGGTACTGATGCTGACTGGACTTAGTGTACTCTGATCCGGGTACTGATGCTGACTGGACTTAGTGTGCTCTGATCCGGGTACTGATGCTGACTGGACTTAGTGTGCTCTGATCCGGGTACTGATGCTGACTGGACTTAGTGTACTCTGATCCGGGTACTGATGCTGACTGGACTTAGTGTGCTCTGATCCGGGTACTGATGCTGACTGGACTTAGTGTGCTCTGATCCGGGGTACTGATGCTGACTGGACTTAGTGTACTCTGATCCGGGTACTGATGCTGACTGGACTCAGTGTACTCTGATCCGGGTACTGATGCTGACTGGACTTAGTGTACTCTGATCCGGGTACTGATGCTGACTGGACTTAGTGTACTCTGATCCGGGTACTGATGCTGACTGGACTCGGTGTACTCTGATCCGGGTACTGATGCTGACTGGACTTAGTGTACTCTGATCCGGGTACTGATGCTGACTGGACTCAGTGTACTCTGATCCGGGTACTGATGCTGACTGGACTCAGTGTACTCTGATCCGGGTACTGATGCTGACTGGACTTAGTGTGCTCTGATCCGGGTACTGATGCTGACTGGACTCAGTGTACTCTGATCCGGGTACTGATGCTGACTGGACTTAGTGTACTCTGATCCGGGTACTGATGCTGACTGGACTTAGTGTACTCTGATCCGGGTACTGATGCTGACTGGACTCGTGTGTACTCTGATCCGGGTACTGATGCTGACTGGACTCTGTGTACTCTGATCCGGGTACTGATGCTGACTGGACTTAGTGTACTCTGATCCGGGTACTGATGCTGACTGGACTTAGTGTACTCTGATCCGGGTACTGATGCTGACTGGACTCAGTGTACTCTGATCCGGGTACTGATGCTGACTGGACTCAGTGTACTCTGATCCGGGTACTGATGCTGACTGGACTTAGTGTACTCTGATCCGGGTACTGATGCTGACTGGACTCAGTGTACTCTGATCCGGGTACTGATGCTGACTGGACTTAGTGTACTCTGATCCGGGTACTGATGCTGACTGGACTCAGTGTACTCTGATCCGGGTACTGATGCTGACTGGACTTAGTGTGCTCTGATCCGGGTACTGATGCTGACTGGACTCAGTGTACTCTGATCCGGGTACTGATGCTGACTGGACTTAGTGTACTCTGATCCGGGTACTGATGCTGACTGGACTTAGTGTACTCTGATCCGGGTACTGATGCTGACTGGACTTAGTGTACTCTGATCCGGGTACTGATGCTGACTGGACTTAGTGTGCTCTGATCCGGGTACTGATGCTGACTGGACTTAGTGTACTCTGATCCGGGTACTGATGCTGACTGGACTTAGTGTACTCTGATCCGGGTACTGATGCTGACTGGACTTAGTGTACTCTGATCCGGGTACTGATGCTGACTGGACTTAGTGTACTCTGATCCGGGTTCTGATGCTGACTGGACTCAGTGTACTCTGATCCGGGTACTGATGCTGACTGGACTTAGTGTGCTCTGATCCGGGTTCTGATGCTGTTCTGATGTTCTGACAGTCAGACTGCTCTGGAGATGGAGCTGATATTCTGTTCACGCAGACGTGATTTCTGCCGACCGTCTTTCCTTTCTCCTGTGATATGACTTGATCGCTTTAAACTCCGCCCCCTGAGCTCTGATTGGTCAGCAGGCGGTGCTTTCACTGAGTTGAGCTCTGAGCCTGCAGCCTAACCTGGTCCGGAGCAGGCTAGCCGCTCAGCATCAGTTACCATGGAGATCTAGCCGCTAAGAGAACATCCGGCTTCGTGTACAGGCCTCTGGTGTGTGTCCAGGTGTGTGTCCAGGTGTGTGTCCAGATGTGTGTACAGGTGTGTGTCCAGGTGTGTGTCCAGGTGTGTGTCCAGGTGTGTGTCCAGATGTGTGTACAGGTGTGTGTCCAGGTGTGTGTACAGGTGTGTGTCCAGGTGTGTGTCCAGGTGTGTGTCCAGGTGTGTGTCCAGATGTGTGTACAGATGTGTGTCCAGGTGTGTGTCCAGGTGTGTGTCCAGGTGTGTGTCCAGGTGTGTGTACAGGTGTGTGTCCAGGTGTGTGTCCAGGTGTCTGTCCAGGTGTGTGTCCAGGTGTGTGTACAGGTGTGTGTCCAGGTGTGTGTCCAGGTGTGTGTCCAGGTGTGTGTCCAGGTGTCTGTCCAGGTGTGTGTACAGGTGTGTGTCCAGGTGTGTGTCCAGGTGTGTGTCCAGGTGTGTGTACAGGTGTGTGTCCAGGTGTGTGTCCAGGTGTCTGTCCAGGTGTGTGTCCAGGTGTGTGTCCAGGTGTGGTCCAGGTGTGGGTCCAGGTGTGGGTCCAGGTGTGTGTCCAGGTGTGTGTACAGGTGTGTGTCCAGGCGTGGGTCCAGGTGTGTGTCCAGGTGTCTGTCCAGGTGTGTGTCCAGGTGTGTGTCCAGGTGTGGTCCAGGTGTGGGTCCAGGTGTGGGTCCAGGTGTGTGTCCAGGTGTGTGTACAGGTGTGTGTCCAGGCGTGGGTCCAGGTGTGTGTCCAGGTGTGTGTCCAGGTGTGTGTCCAGGTGTGTGTCCAAGTGTGTGTACAGGTGTGTGTACAGGTGATATTAACACCCCAGGTGTGTGCAGGTGTGTGTACAGGTGTGTGTCCAGGTGTGTGTACAGGTGTGTGTCCAGGCGTGGGTCCAGGTGTGTGTCCAGGTGTGTGTCCAGGTGTGTGTCCAAGTGTGTGTACAGGTGTGTGTACAGGTGATATTAACACCCCAGGTGTGTGCAGGTGTGTGTACAGGTGTGTGTCCAGGTGTGTGTCCAGGTGTGTGTCCAGGTGTGTGTCCAAGTGTGTGTCCAAGTGTGTGTCCAGGTGTGTGTCCAAGTGTGTGTCCAGGTGTGTGTCCAAGTGTGTGTCCAAGTGTGTGTACAGGTGTGTGTGCAGGTGATATTAACACCCCAGGTGTGTGCAGGTGTGTTCGAGCTCTCCTCTTACCTGATGCGTCCCGGAGGTCCGGGTGTTTGGGGCGATGCCTTCCAGGCTGCCGTCACCTCCCATGATGCACCTGGGTACGGCAAGCTGCTGGGAGCCTTTCACAGCGAGTGTGGCCGGCTGAACACAGGTACACTGTAAACAACAACACTACACTGTAAACAATAACATTACACTGTAAACAATAACACTACACTGTAAACAATAACACTACACTGTAAACAATAACACTACACTGTAAACACAACACTACACTGTAAACAATACACTACACTGTAAACAATACACTACACTGTAAACAACAACACTACACTGTAAACAATACACTACACTGTAAACAATACACTACACTGTAAACAATACACTACACTGTAAACAACAACACTACACTGTAAACAATACACTACACTGTAAACAATACACTGTAAACAATACACTACACTGTAAACAATAACACTACACTGTAAACAATACACTACACTGTAAACAATAACACTACACTGTAAACAATACACTACACTGTAAACAATAACACTACACTGTAAACAATACACTGTAAACAATACACTACACTGTAAACAACACTACACTGTAAACAATAACACTACACTGTAAACAATACACTACACTGTAAACAATACACTACACTGTAAACAATACACTACACTGTAAACAATACACTACACTGTAAACAATACACTACACTGTAAACAATACACTACACTGTAAACAATAACACTACACTGTAAACAATACACTACACTGTAAACAATACACTACACTGTAAACAATACACTACACTGTAAACAATACACTGTAAACAATACACTACACTGTAAACAACAACACTACACTGTAAACAATACACTACACTGTAAACAATACACTGTAAACAATACACTACACTGTAAACAATACACTACACTGTAAACAATACACTACACTGTAAACAATAACACTACACTGTAAACAATACACTACACTGTAAACAATACACTACACTGTAAACAATACACTACACTGTAAACAATACACTACACTGTAAACAATACACTACACTGTAAACAATACACTACACTGTAAACAATACACTGTAAACAATACACTACACTGTAAACAACAACACTACACTGTAAACAATACACTACACTGTAAACAATAACACTACACTGTAAACAATAACACTACACTGTAAACAATACACTACACTGTAAACAATACACTACACTGTAAACAATACACTACACTGTAAACAATACACTACACTGTAAACAATACACTACACTGTAAACAATAACACTACACTGTAAACAATAACACTACACTGTAAACAATAACACTACACTGTAAACAATACACTACACTGTAAACAATACACTACACTGTAAACAATAACACTACACTGTAAACAATACACTACACTGTAAACAACAACACTACACTGTAAACAATACACTACACTGTAAACAATAACACTACACTGTAAACAATACACTACACTGTAAACAATACACTACCTGTAAACAATACACTACACTGTAAACAATAACACTACACTGTAAACAATACACTACACTGTAAACAATACACTACACTGTAAACAATACACTACACTGTAAACAATAACACTACACTGTAAACAATAACACTACACTGTAAACAATACACTACACTGTAAACAATAACACTACACTGTAAACAATACACTACACTGTAAACAATACACTGTAAACAATACACTACACTGTAAACAATAACACTACACTGTAAACAATACACTACACTGTAAACAATAACACTACACTGTAAACAATAACACTACACTGTAAACAATACACTACACTGTAAACAATAACACTACACTGTAAACAATAACACTACACTGTAAACAATAACACTACACTGTAAACAATACACTACACTGTAAACAATACACTACACTGTAAACAATACACTACACTGTAAACAATAACACTACACTGTAAACAATACACTACACTGTAAACAATAACACTACACTGTAAACAATAACACTACACTGTAAACAATAACACTACACTGTAAACAATAACACTACACTGTAAACAATAACACTACACTGTAAACAATACACTACACTGTAAACAATAACACTACACTGTAAACAATACACTACACTGTAAACAATACACTACACTGTAAACAATAACACTACACTGTAAACAATAACACTACACTGTAAACAATACACTACACTGTAAACAATAACACTACACTGTAAACAATAACACTACACTGTAAACAATAACACTACACTGTAAACAATACACTACACTGTAAACAATACACTACACTGTAAACAATACACTACACTGTAAACAATACACTACACTGTAAACAATACACTACACTGTAAACAATACACTACACTGTAAACAATAACACTACACTGTAAACAATACACTACACTGTAAACAATACACTACACTGTAAACAATAACACTACACTGTAAACAATACACTACACTGTAAACAATAACACTACACTGTAAACAATACACTACACTGTAAACAATACACTACACTGTAAACAATAACACTACACTGTAAACAATAACACTACACTGTAAACAATACACTACACTGTAAACAATAACACTACACTGTAAACAATAACACTACACTGTAAACAATACACTACACTGTAAACAATACACTACACTGTAAACAATAACACTACACTGTAAACAATAACACTACACTGTAAACAATACACTACACTGTAAACAATAACACTACACTGTAAACAATAACACTACACTGTAAACAATAACACTACACTGTAAACAATACACTACACTGTAAACAATAACACTACACTGTAAACAATAACACTACACTGTAAACAATAACACTACACTGTAAACAATACACTACACTGTAAACAATACACTACACTGTAAACAATAACACTACACTGTAAACAATACACTACACTGTAAACAATACACTACACTGTAAACAATACACTACACTGTAAACAATACACTACACTGTAAACAATACACTGTAAACAATACACTACACTGTAAACAATACACTACACTGTAAACAATACACTGTAAACAATAACACTACACTGTAAACAATACACTACACTGTAAACAATAACACTACACTGTAAACAATACACTACACTGTAAACAATACACTACACTGTAAACAATACACTACACTGTAAACAATACACTGTAAACAATAACACTACACTGTAAACAATAACACTACACTGTAAACAATACACTACACTGTAAACAATAACACTACACTGTAAACAATACACTACACTGTAAACAATAACACTACACTGTAAACAATACACTACACTGTAAACAATACACTACACTGTAAACAATACACTACACTGTAAACAATACACTACACTGTAAACAATACACTGTAAACAATACACTACACTGTAAACAATACACTACACTGTAAACAATACACTACACTGTAAACAATACACTACACTGTAAACAATACACTACACTGTAAACAATAACACTACACTGTAAACAATACACTACACTGTAAACAATACACTACACTGTAAACAATACACTACACTGTAAACAATACACTGTAAACAATAACACTACACTGTAAACAATACACTACACTGTAAACAATACACTGTAAACAATACACTACACTGTAAACAATACACTACACTGTAAACAATACACTACACTGTAAACAATAACACTACACTGTAAACAATAACACTACACTGTAAACAATACACTACACTGTAAACAATACACTGTAAACAATACACTACACTGTAAACAATAACACTACACTGTAAACAATACACTACACTGTAAACAATAACACTACACTGTAAACAATACACTACACTGTAAACAATAACACTACACTGTAAACAATACACTACACTGTAAACAATACACTACACTGTAAACAATACACTACACTGTAAACAATACACTACACTGTAAACAATACACTACACTGTAAACAATACACTACACTGTAAACAATACACTACACTGTAAACAATAACACTACACTGTAAACAATACACTACACTGTAAACAATAACACTACACTGTAAACAATACACTACACTGTAAACAATACACTACACTGTAAACAATACACTACACTGTAAACAATACACTACACTGTAAACAATACACTACACTGTAAACAATAACACTACACTGTAAACAATAACACTACACTGTAAACAATACACTACACTGTAAACAATACACTACACTGTAAACAATAACACTACACTGTAAACAATACACTGTAAACAATACACTACACTGTAAACAATAACACTACACTGTAAACAATACACTACACTGTAAACAATACACTACACTGTAAACAATACACTACACTGTAAACAATACACTACACTGTAAACAATAACACTACACTGTAAACAATACACTACACTGTAAACAATACACTACACTGTAAACAATACACTACACTGTAAACAATAACACTACACTGTAAACAATACACTACACTGTAAACAATACACTACACTGTAAACAATACACTACACTGTAAACAATACACTACACTGTAAACAATAACACTACACTGTAAACAATACACTACACTGTAAACAATAACACTACACTGTAAACAATAACACTACACTGTAAACAATAACACTACACTGTAAACAATACACTACACTGTAAACAATAACACTACACTGTAAACAATAACACTACACTGTAAACAATACACTACACTGTAAACAATACACTACACTGTAAACAATACACTACACTGTAAACAATAACACTACACTGTAAACAATACACTACACTGTAAACAATACACTACACTGTAAACAATAACACTACACTGTAAACAATAACACTACACTGTAAACAATACACTACACTGTAAACAATACACTACACTGTAAACAATACACTACACTGTAAACAATAACACTACACTGTAAACAATACACTACACTGTAAACAATAACACTACACTGTAAACAATACACTACACTGTAAACAATACACTACACGTAAACTACACTGTAAACAATAACACTACACTGTAAACAATACACTACACTGTAAACAATAACACTACACTGTAAACAATACACTACACTGTAAACAATACACTACACTGTAAACAATAACACTACACTGTAAACAATACACTACACTGTAAACAATAACACTACACTGTAAACAATAACACTACACTGTAAACAATAACACTACACTGTAAACAATACACTACACTGTAAACAATAACACTACACTGTAAACAATAACACTACACTGTAAACAATAACACTACACTGTAAACAATACACTACACTGTAAACAATACACTACACTGTAAACAATACACTACACTGTAAACAATAACACTACACTGTAAACAATACACTACACTGTAAACAATAACACTACACTGTAAACAATAACACTACACTGTAAACAATAACACTACACTGTAAACAATAACACTACACTGTAAACAATACACTACACTGTAAACAATAACACTACACTGTAAACAATAACACTACACTGTAAACAATAACACTACACTGTAAACAATACACTACACTGTAAACAATACACTACACTGTAAACAATACACTACACTGTAAACAAACACTACACTGTAAACAATACACTACACTGTAAACAATACACTACACTGTAAACAATACACTACACTGTAAACAATAACACTACACTGTAAACAATAACACTACACTGTAAACAATAACACTACACTGTAAACAAACTACACTGTAAACAATAACACTACACTGTAAACAATAACACTACACTGTAAACAATACACTGTAAACAATACACTACACTGTAAACAATACACTGTAAACAATACACTACACTGTAAACAATAACACTACACTGTAAACAATACACTACACTGTAAACAATAACACTACACTGTAAACAATAACACTACACTGTAAACAATAACACTACACTGTAAACAATACACTACACTGTAAACAATACACTACACTGTAAACAATACACTACACTGTAAACAATACACTACACTGTAAACAATACACTACACTGTAAACAATACACTACACTGTAAACAATACACTACACTGTAAACAATAACACTACACTGTAAACAATAACACTACACTGTAAACAATAACACTACACTGTAAACAATAACACTACACTGTAAACAATAACACTACACTGTAAACAATACACTACACTGTAAACAATACACTACACTGTAAACAATAACACTACACTGTAAACAATAACACTACACTGTAAACAATAACACTACACTGTAAACAATACACTACACTGTAAACAATAACACTACACTGTAAACAATACACTACACTGTAAACAATAACACTACACTGTAAACAATACACTACACTGTAAACAATAACACTACACTGTAAACAATACACTACACTGTAAACAATACACTACACTGTAAACAATAACACTACACTGTAAACAATACACTACACTGTAAACAATACACTACACTGTAAACAATACACTACACTGTAAACAATACACTACACTGTAAACAATAACACTACACTGTAAACAATACACTACACTGTAAACAATACACTACACTGTAAACAATAACACTACACTGTAAACAATAACACTACACTGTAAACAATAACACTACACTGTAAACAATACACACTGTAAACAATACACTACACTGTAAACAATACACTACACTGTAAACAATACACTACACTGTAAACAATACACTACACTGTAAACAATACACTACACTGTAAACAATACACTACACTGTAAACAATACACTGTAAACAATACACTACACTGTAAACAATACACTACACTGTAAACAATAACACTACACTGTAAACAATACACTACACTGTAAACAATAACACTACACTGTAAACAATACACTACACTGTAAACAATACACTACACTGTAAACAATAACACTACACTGTAAACAATACACTACACTGTAAACAATAACACTACACTGTAAACAATACACTACACTGTAAACAATACACTACACTGTAAACAATAACACTACACTGTAAACAATAACACTACACTGTAAACAATACACTACACTGTAAACAATAACACTACACTGTAAACAATACACTACACTGTAAACAATAACACTACACTGTAAACAATACACTACACTGTAAACAATACACTACACTGTAAACAATACACTACACTGTAAACAATACACTACACTGTAAACAATACACTACACTGTAAACAATACACTACACTGTAAACAATACACTACACTGTAAACAATAACACTACACTGTAAACAATACACTACACTGTAAACAATACACTACACTGTAAACAATAACACTACACTGTAAACAATACACTACACTGTAAACAATACACTACACTGTAAACAATACACTACACTGTAAACAATAACACTACACTGTAAACAATACACTACACTGTAAACAATACACTACACTGTAAACAATACACTACACTGTAAACAATACACTACACTGTAAACAATAACACTACACTGTAAACAATACACTACACTGTAAACAATACACTACACTGTAAACAATACACTACACTGTAAACAATAACACTACACTGTAAACAATACACTACACTGTAAACAATACACTACACTGTAAACAATACACTACACTGTAAACAATACACTACACTGTAAACAATACACTACACTGTAAACAATAACACTACACTGTAAACAATACACTACACTGTAAACAATACACTACACTGTAAACAATAACACTACACTGTAAACAATACACTACACTGTAAACAATACACTACACTGTAAACAATACACTACACTGTAAACAATACACTACACTGTAAACAATACACTACACTGTAAACAATACACTACACTGTAAACAATACACTACACTGTAAACAATAACACTACACTGTAAACAATAACACTACACTGTAAACAATACACTGTAAACATACACTACACTGTAAACAATACACTACACTGTAAACAATACACTACACTGTAAACAATAACACTACACTGTAAACAATACACTACACTGTAAACAATAACACTACACTGTAAACAATACACTACACTGTAAACAATACACTACACTGTAAACAATACACTACACTGTAAACAATAACACTACACTGTAAACAATAACACTACACTGTAAACAATACACTACACTGTAAACAATACACTACACTGTAAACAATACACTACACTGTAAACAATACACTACACTGTAAACAATACACTACACTGTAAACAATAACACTACACTGTAAACAATAACACTACACTGTAAACAATACACTACACTGTAAACAATAACACTACACTGTAAACAATACACTACACTGTAAACAATAACACTACACTGTAAACAATACACTGTAAACAATACACTACACTGTAAACAATACACTACTGTAAACAATACACTACACTGTAAACAATAACACTACACTGTAAACAATACACTACACTGTAAACAATACACTACACTGTAAACAATACACTACACTGTAAACAATACACTACACTGTAAACAATACACTACACTGTAAACAATACACTACACTGTAAACAATAACACTACACTGTAAACAATACACTACACTGTAAACAATAACACTACACTGTAAACAATACACTACACTGTAAACAATAACACTACACTGTAAACAATACACTACACTGTAAACAATACACTACACTGTAAACAATACACTACACTGTAAACATACACTACACTGTAAACAATACACTACACTGTAAACAATACACTACACTGTAAACAATACACTACACTGTAAACAATAACACTACACTGTAAACAATACACTACACTGTAAACAATACACTACTGTAAACAATACACTACACTGTAAACAATACTACACTGTAAACAATACACTACACTGTAAACAATAACACTACACTGTAAACAATACACTACACTGTAAACAATACACTACACTGTAAACAATAACACTACACTGTAAACAATACACTACACTGTAAACAATACACTACACTGTAAACAATACACTACACTGTAAACAATACACTACACTGTAAACAATACACTGTAAACAATAACACTACACTGTAAACAATAACACTACACTGTAAACAATACACTACACTGTAAACAATAACACTACACTGTAAACAAACACTACACTGTAAACAATAACACTACACTGTAAACAATACACTACACTGTAAACAATACACTACACTGTAAACAATAACACTACACTGTAAACAATACACTACACTGTAAACAATACACTACACTGTAAACAATAACACTACACTGTAAACAATAACACTACACTGTAAACAATACACTACACTGTAAACAATAACACTACACTGTAAACAATACACTACACTGTAAACAACAACACTACACTGTAAACAATACACTACACTGTAAACAATAACACTACACTGTAAACAATACACTACACTGTAAACAATACACTGTAAACAATACACTACACTGTAAACAATACACTACACTGTAAACAATACACTACACTGTAAACAATACACTACACTGTAAACAATAACACTACACTGTAAACAATACACTACACTGTAAACAACACTACTGTAAACAATACACTGTAAACAATAACACTACACTGTAAACAATAACACTACACTGTAAACAATACACTACACTGTAAACAATAACACTACACTGTAAACAATACACTACACTGTAAACAACACACTGTAAACAATACACTGTAAACAATAACACTACACTGTAAACAATACACACTGTAAACAATACACTACACTGTAAACAATACACTACTGTAAACAATAACACTACACTGTAAACAATAACACTACACTGTAAACAATACACTACACTGTAAACAATACACTACACTGTAAACAACTAAACACTACACTGTAAACAATACACTACACTGTAAACAATAACACTACACTGTAAACAATACACTACACTGTAAACAATAACACTACACTGTAAACAATACACTACACTGTAAACAATAACACTACACTGTAAACAATAACACTACACTGTAAACAATACACTACACTGTAAACAACACTACACTGTAAACAATAACACTACACTGTAAACAATACACTACACTGTAAACAATAACACTACACTGTAAACAATAACACTACACTGTAAACAATACACTACACTGTAAACAATAACACTACACTGTAAACAATAACACTACACTGTAAACAATAACACTACACTGTAAACAATAACACTACACTGTAAACAATACACTACACTGTAAACAATAACACTACACTGTAAACAATACACTACACTGTAAACAATAACACTACACTGTAAACAATACACTACACTGTAAACAATAACACTACACTGTAAACAATACACTACACTGTAAACAATACACTACACTGTAAACAACACTACACTGTAAACAATACACTACACTGTAAACAATAACACTACACTGTAAACAATACACTACACTGTAAACAATACACTACACTGTAAACAATACACTACACTGTAAACAATACACTACACTGTAAACAAAACACTACACTGTAAACAATAACACTACACTGTAAACAATACACTACACTGTAAACAATACACTACACTGTAAACAATACACTACACTGTAAACAATACACTACACTGTAAACAATACACTACACTGTAAACAATACACTGTAAACAATACACTACACTGTAAACAATACACTACACTGTAAACAACAACACTACACTGTAAACAATACACTACACTGTAAACAATAACACTACACTGTAAACAAAACACTACACTGTAAACAATACACTACACTGTAAACAATAACATACACTGTAAACAATAACACTACACTGTAAACAATACACTACACTGTAAACAACAACACTACACTGTAAACAATAACACTACACTGTAAACAATAACACTACACTGTAAACAATAACACTACACTGTAAACAATACACTACACTGTAAACAATACACTACACTGTAAACAATACCCTACTGTAAACAATAACACTACACTGTAAACAATAACACTACACTGTAAACAATAACACTACACTGTAAACAATACACTACACTGTAAACAACAACACTACACTGTAAACAATACACTGTAAACAATACACTGTAAACAATAAACTCACTGTAAACAATACACTGTAAACAATAACACTACACTGTAAACAATACACTACACTGTAAACAATACACTACACTGTAAACAACACACTACTGTAAACAATACACTGTAAACAACACTACGTAAACAATACACTGTAAACAATAAACTCACTGTAAACAATACACTGTAAACAATAACACTACACTGTAAACAATACACTACACTGTAAACAATACACTACACTGTAAACAATACACTGTAAACACATACACTGTAAACAACAACACTACACTGTAAACAACAACACTACACTGTAAACAATAACACTACACTGTAAACAATACACTACACTGTAAACAATACACTACACTGTAAACAAAACACTACACTGTAAACAATACACTGTAAACAATACACTACACTGTAAACAACAACACTACACTGTAAACAATACACTACACTGTAAACAACACTACACTGTAAACAATAACACTACACTGTAAACAATAACACTACACTGTAAACAATACACTACACTGTAAACAATACACTACACTGTAAACAATACACTACACTGTAAACAATACACTACACTGTAAACAACAACTACACTGTAAACAATAACACTACACTGTAAACAATACACTGTAAACAATAACACTACACTGTAAACAATAACACTACACTGTAAACAATAACACTACACTGTAAACAAAACACTGTAAACAATACACTGTAAACAAAACACTACACTGTAAACAATAACACTACACTGTAAACAATAACACTACTGTAAACAATAACACTACACTGTAAACAATACACTACACTGTAAACAATACACTACACTGTAAACAATACACTACACTGTAAACAATACACTACACTGTAAACAATACACTGTAAACAATACACTACACTGTAAACAATAACACTACACTGTAAACAATACACTGTAAACAATAACACTACACTGTAAACAATAACACTACACTGTAAACACTACACTGTAAACACTACACTGTAAACAATAACACTACACTGTAAACAATAACACTACTGTAAACAATAACACTACACTGTAAACAACAACACTACACTGTAAACAATAACACTACACTGTAAACAATACACTACACTGTAAACAATACACTACACTGTAAACAATACACTACACTGTAAACAAACACTACACTGTAAACAATACACTACACTGTAAACAATAACACTACACTGTAAACAATAACATTACACTGTAAACAATACACTACACTGTAAACAATACACTACACTGTAAACAATACACTGTAAACAATACACTACACTGTAAACAACAACACTACACTGTAAACAATAACACTACACTGTAAACAATACACTACACTGTAAACAATAACACTACACTGTAAACAATACACTACACTGTAAACAATAACACTACACTGTAAACAATAACACTACACTGTAAACAATACACTACACTGTAAACAATACACTACACTGTAAACAATACACTACACTGTAAACAATACACTACACTGTAAACAATACACTACACTGTAAACAATACACTACACTGTAAACAATACACTGTAAACAATACACTACACTGTAAACAATACACTGTAAACATACATACACTGTAAACAATACACTACACTGTAAACAATAACACTGTAAACAAACACTACACTGTAAACAAAACACTACACTGTAAACAATACACTACACTGTAAACAATAACACTACACTGTAAACAATACACTACACTGTAAACAATACACTACACTGTAAACAATAACACTACACTGTAAACAATACACTGTAAACAATACACTACACTGTAAACAATACACTACACTGTAAACAACAACACTACACTGTAAACAATAACACTACACTGTAAACAATAACACTACACTGTAAACAATAACACTACACTGTAAACAATACACTACACTGTAAACAATAACACTACACTGTAAACAATACACTACACTGTAAACAATACACTACACTGTAAACAAACACTACACTGTAAACAATACACTACACTGTAAACAATACACTGTAAACAATAAACTCACTGTAAACAATAACACTACACTGTAAACAATACACGTAAACAATACACTGTAAACAATAACACTACACTGTAAACAACAACACTACACTGTAAACAATAACACTACACTGTAAACAATAACACTACTGTAAACAATAACACTACACTGTAAACAATAACACTACACTGTAAACAATACACTACACTGTAAACAATACACTACTGTAAACAATAACACTACACTGTAAACAATACACTGTAAACAATACACTACACTGTAAACAACAACACTACACTGTAAACAATACACTACACTGTAAACAATACACTACACTGTAAACAATAACACTACACTGTAAACAATAACACTACACTGTAAACAATACACTACACTGTAAACAATACACTGTAAACAATAACACTACACTGTAAACAATACACTACACTGTAAACAATAACACTACACTGTAAACAATACACTACACTGTAAACAATACACTACACTGTAAACAATACACTACACTGTAAACAATACACTACACTGTAAACAATAACACTACACTGTAAACAATACACTACACTGTAAACAATACACTGTAAACAATACACTACACTGTAAACAATACACTACACTGTAAACAATAACACTACACTGTAAACAACAACACTACACTGTAAACAATACACTACACTGTAAACAATACACTGTAAACAATACACTACACTGTAAACAATAACACTACACTGTAAACAACAACACTACTGTAAACAATACACTACACTGTAAACAATACACTACACTGTAAACAATAAACCACGTAAACATACACTGTAAACAATAACACTACACTGTAAACAATACACTACACTGTAAACAATACACTACACTGTAAACAATACACTGTAAACAATACACTACACTGTAAACAACACACTACACTGTAAACAATAACACTACACTGTAAACAATAACACTACACTGTAAACAATAACACTACACTGTAAACAATACACTACACTGTAAACACACTACACTAAACATACACTGTAAACAATACACTACACTGTAAACAACAACACTACACTGTAAACAATACACTACACTGTAAACAACAACACTACACTGTAAACAATAACACTACACTGTAAACAATACACTACACTGTAAACAATAACACTACACTGTAAACAATAACACTACACTGTAAACAATACACTACACTGTAAACAATACACTACACTGTAAACAACAACACTACTGTAAACAATAACACTACACTGTAAACAATACACTGTAAACAATAACACTACACTGTAAACAATAACACTACACTGTAAACAATACACTGTAAACAATACACTGTAAACAATAACACTACACTGTAAACAACAACACTACACTGTAAACAATAACACTACACTGTAAACAATAACACTACTGTAAACAATAACACTACACTGTAAACAATAACACTACACTGTAAACAATACACTACACTGTAAACAATACACTACTGTAAACAATACACTACACTGTAAACAATACACTGTAAACAATACACTACACTGTAAACAACAACACTACACTGTAAACAATACACTACACTGTAAACAATAACACTACACTGTAAACAATACACTACACTGTAAACAATAACACTACACTGTAAACAATACACTACACTGTAAACAATACACTGTAAACAATACACTACACTGTAAACAATACACTACACTGTAAACAATAACACTACACTGTAAACAATACACTACACTGTAAACAATAACACTACACTGTAAACAATACACTACACTGTAAACAATACACTGTAAACAATACACTACACTGTAAACAATACACTACACTGTAAACAATAACACTACACTGTAAACAACAACATACACTGTAAACAATACACTACACTGTAAACAATACACTGTAAACAATAACACTACACTGTAAACAATAACACTACACTGTAAACAACAACTACACTGTAAACAATAACACTACACTGTAAACAATACACTACACTGTAAACAATAACACTACACTGTAAACAATACACTGTAAACAATACACTACACTGTAAACAACAACACTACACTGTAAACAATAACACTACACTGTAAACAATACACTGTAAACAATACACTACACTGTAAACAATAACACTACACTGTAAACAACAACACTACACTGTAAACAATAACACTACACTGTAAACAATACACTACACTGTAAACAACAAACTACACTGTAAACAACAACACTACACTGTAAACAATACACTACACAGTAAACAATAACACTACACTGTAAACAATACACTACACTGTAAACAATACACTACACTGTAAACAATACACTACACTGTAAACAATACACTACACTGTAAACAACAACACTACACTGTAAACAACAACATACTGTAAACAATACACTGTAAACAACAACACTACTGTAAACAATACACTGTAAACAATAATACTGCACTGTAAACAATACACTGTAAACAATAACATTACACTGTAAACAATACACTACACTGTAAACAATACACTACACTGTAAACAATACACTGTAAACAACACACTACACTGTAAACAACAACACTACACTGTAAACAACAACACTACACTGTAAACAATAACACTACACTGTAAACAATACACTACACTGTAAACAATACACTACACTGTAAACAACAACACTACACTGTAAACAATACACTGTAAACAATACACTACACTGTAAACAACAACACTACACTGTAAACAACAACACTACACTGTAAACAACAACAATACACTGTAAACAATAACACTACACTGTAAACAATAACACTACACTGTAAACAATACACTACACTGTAAACAACAACACTACACTGTAAACAATACACTACACTGTAAACAATACACTACACTGTAAACAATAACACTACACTGTAAACAATAACACTACACTGTAAACAATACACTGTAAACAATACACTGTAAACAAAACACTGTAAACAATACACTGTAAACAACAACACTACACTGTAAACAATAACACTACATTGTAAACAATAACACTACTGTAAACAATAACACTACACTGTAAACAATAACACTACACTGTAAACAATACACTACACTGTAAACAATACACTACTGTAAACAATAACACTACACTGTAAACAATACACTGTAAACAATACACTACACTGTAAACAACAACACTACACTGTAAACAATACACTACACTGTAAACAATAACACTACACTGTAAACAATACACTACACTGTAAACAATAACACTACACTGTAAACAATACACTACACTGTAAACAATACACTACACTGTAAACAATACACTACACTGTAAACAACAACACTACACTGTAAACAATACACTACACTGTAAACAATAACACTACACTGTAAACAATACACTACACTGTAAACAATACACTACACTGTAAACAATACACTACACTGTAAACAATACACTGTAAACATACACTACACTGTAAACAATACACTGTAAACAATAACACTACACTGTAAACAATAACACTACACTGTAAACAACACTACACTGTAAACAATAACACTACACTGTAAACAACAACACTACTGTAAACAATACACTACACTGTAAACAATACACTGTAAACAACAACACTACACTGTAAACAATACACTGTAAACAATAACACTACACTGTAAACAATACACTACACTGTAAACAATAACACTACACTGTAAACAATACACTACACTGTAAACAATACACTACACTGTAAACAATAACACTACACTGTAAACAATACACTACACTGTAAACAATAACACTACACTGTAAACAATACACTACACTGTAAACAATACACTGTAAACAATACACTACACTGTAAACAATACACTGTAAACAATAACACTACACTGTAAACAATAACACTACACTGTAAACAACAACACACTGTAAACAATAACACTACACTGTAAACAATACACTACTGTAAACAATAACACTACACTGTAAACAATACACTGTAAACAATACACTACACTGTAAACAACAACACTACACTGTAAACAATAACACTACACTGTAAACAATACACTGTAAACAATACACTACACTGTAAACAATAACACTACACTGTAAACAACAACACTACTGTAAACAA
>CM070498.1:482385-502385 GCA_036324585.1 Champsocephalus esox
TGGCTACAAAGATGATGTGATGTCTTTAGAAAGCTAAGAAGATCCTAGTTTCAATAGGATATGAAACTCAAAATGCCCTTTGATATTAATGTGACTGAAACATTTGAATCAATGATATGTTTGAAAGCTAACCTCACCTTTTAATTGCCAAATAATAACATACACTCTTACCAGCGGTCAAAACAATGCCATTTACTGCGTTGTATATAGAAATAACATGTATATTATGCATAATTGAGTTCTGCATTTTGGCCCGGCCCTTCAAAATATTTTCAGTTGCTCATTTGGGCCCCTGGGAAAAATAATTGCCCACCCCCTGTCATACAGCATCATTTACATAACGATCCACGTGAGCAGGTACCAGCAGCTTCTGGGTGAGCAGCATCCACCGAGCTTCAGAACATGTAGAGGAACCAGATTGTTCGGTTTCCATTCAACCTGCAGCCTGCTCCCAGACAGAGGAGCTGCCTCTGAAGCTGCTCCCCTCAGACAGTCCTAGCAGCTGCTCATCCAATGAAACCACAGCATGCGACCTCAGCAGGAGCCTCTGACACCTCTCCCTGAGGTCAGGAGCAGATATCAGAGGAGGTTCCCCAGCACGGCTTGGTAGGTGAGATGTCCCAGAGACTGAGCCTCCGTGCAGAGAGGGAAGCAGAGCAGCCCTTGCTGCAGGGGGCAGTGAAGGGTTAACGCTGTACAGGCTGTCACACATCTCAGAGCGCTGTGAGACGCAGCATCTGACTGACCAGGCAACGGGCCGGGCATTCAGATAGACCAGATCCCAGAGTCCAGCACAGGTCAAAGGTCACAGAGCATTCAGATAGACCAGATCCCAGAGTCCAGCACAGGTCAAAGGTCACAGAGCCTTCAGATAGACCAGATCCCAGAGTCCAGCACAGGTCAAAGGTCACAGAGCCTTCAGATAGACCAGGTCCCAGAGTCCAGCACAGGTCAAAGGTCACAGAGCCTTCAGATAGACCAGGTCCCAGAGTCCAGCACAGGTCAAAGGTCACAGAGCCTTCAGATAGACCAGATCCCAGAGTCCAGCACAGGTCAAAGGTCACAGAGCCTTCAGATAGACCAGATCCCAGAGTCCAGCACAGGTCAAAGGTCACAGAGCCTTCAGATAGACCAGATCCCAGAGTCCAGCACAGGTCAAAGGTCACAGAGCCTTCAGATAGACCAGATCCCCAGAGTCCAGCACAGGTCAAAGGTCACAGAGCCTTCAGATAGACCAGATCCCCAGAGTCCAGCACAGGTCAAAGGTCACAGAGCCTTCATATAGACCAGATCCCAGAGTCCAGCACAGGTCAAAGGTCACAGAGCCTTCAGATAGACCAGGTCCCAGAGTCCAGCACAGGTCAAAGGTCACAGAGCCTTCATATAGACCAGATCCCAGAGTCCAGCACAGGTCAAAGGTCACAGAGCCTTCATATAGACCAGATCCCAGAGTCCAGCACAGGTCAAAGGTCACAGAGCCTTCATATAGACCAGATCCCAGAGTCCAGCACAGTCAAAGGTCACAGAGCCTTCATATAGACCAGGTCCCAGAGTCCAGCACAGGTCAAAGGTCACAGAGCCTCTTCCTGGCCTCACGGAGAAGCAGGACGTGTTCCTGGAGAAGAACCCTCGCCTCACCCTCAGTACTTGTATTGGGCCATCGATCTTAAAACATACAAACTGTTGACATAAGATCACCCGATTTTACTTTTTTTTTACAGCAAACATGGCATCGTAACTACAGAACAAAACCGAAAAGCGTCACACTACGATATGAAAGAGGAGCACAAATAAGTAAATACAAATAAATCAATAAACACAAGAGGGAATCACAGAAACATGTGCTGCAGCATGCGCATTGGGCTGCATGACCACTCACACGCCAAGGAGACATCGCCTATCGTTGCATTACGACCGCAGTAGCTACGACGTACATGAATGAGTCATACACTCTAATCCCCGAAAGAAGGAATAGAATGAACACAAGAGCGAATAGGATCCCAGGTGTTGCTAAATGTATCAGAGCATCCCCTTGTACTACACGTAATGTTCTCTAAGTATAAGAAAGACATGAAGTCCTTCAGCCACGACTGAGCAGATGGAGGTTCCTGGTCCTGCAGTGAGGCACGTCTGGGCTACGAGTGAAGCAACAGCATAGCATTGCTCTCCTTGTTGGTGAAACTAGAGAATTCCTCAAGGACACCAACAATAGAGATGGAAGGGCGAGGAACCACCGGCTTATTGAAGGCCTTCCAGAGTGTCTCATGAAAAGAGGACCAGAATGAACTCAGCTTCGGACCGGAGTGTGTGTGTGGTTGGCCGGAGAGAGAGAGCATCCATCACACATCTCACTCGTGTCAAACAGTTTGCGGAGTCTAACTTTGGTCAGGTGTGATCTGTGGAGGACCTCAAACTGATCCGTGTCCGTCTGGCGCAGGATGGAGTAGAGTTGACTCTGTCGAGGGCCCCTGCCACCATTCATCTGAAAAGGTAGCTCCTTCTCCCAGACGTTCCTAGTCGCTAAAGGAGACGATAGTGCTGATGAGATTCACTTCCCCACGGCTGAAATGACTCCACGTGCAGGGGTCAGTAGAACATTGGGGAAGTTACAACGAGCAAGTCTCGGATTTGAAAATATCTAAATAACTGAGAGTTTGGAAGGTCAAATTTAGTCTTGAGAATATCGAAGGAGACAAAAATGTTATCAACAAAAGGTTGTTTGAAGTAAACCAAACCGTTCTCCTTCCACAAAGAGAAAACTGGGGCAAGAGATGAAGGAAGGAAACTATGATGATTACAAATGGGCATGAGCAGGGAAAGGGAAACCATTTTAGAGTGGCGTCTAAATGCCTCCAAGTCTTTACAGTAGATTGTACGATTGGGTTGGATACGCGTTTAGCAGGATATGATTTTAGGGGGCACACATTAACGACGATAAAGAGATGGAGCCACCAGTCTGTAACGGGGGAGTCGTGCCAAGTGTGAATCCTTTGAATATCGGCCGCCCAATGCCAGAAGGTGAGGTAGAGCAAGGCCACCACCTTCTTTAGCCCTCTGTAGGACAGAATGTCTGACCCTTGGGGTCTTTCCTGCCCAAATAAAAGATGAAATAGTCTTGTCTAAGTCCTTAAAAAAGATTTGGGGAGGAATGACGGTAAACATTGAAGAAGGAATGAGAATCTGGGAAGCACATTCATTTTGATTGAATTGATTCTACCTACAGTCGACGGAGGGAGAGAGTTCCAGCGCTGTCGGTCAGATTTAACCTCCTTCACCAACTTCAAAACGTCATGCTTATGAAGTGAGGGGAGACCATGTGAAGTATTGATGCCCAGGTACCGGACACCAGAGGAGGCCAAATGAAAAGGCAGCCTCCGGGCCGGGATCTGTTTTGCCGCAAGATTAAGAGGGAAGCATTCGCTCTTACTGATGTTCAACTTGTATCCCGAAAAGGAACCAAACGTTTGTAAAACGTCAAGAATCCCGTTAATACTGGCCGTAGGGTTCGAGACATAGAGCAGCAAATCATCCGCGTACAGCGAAACCCTGTGTTCACCCCATTCCTAGAGATACCTGTAAACTGGTGAGCTTCTGAGGACGATGGAAAGTGGCTCGATTGCAAACAGTAAAGGCGACAGGGGACAGCCTTGGCGGCAACCGCGTTGTGAGGGGACACTTTGGATTGAGTGGAGCTGGTCGTCACACGAGCTGTAGGAGCACTGTGCAACAATTGAATCCATGAAATCTATCTTTGACCAAAACCAAACTTGTCAAGAGCTGAAAATAAATAACCCGTGGTCTGATAGACTATTGCTGAGTATTCACATCATTTCACTGAAGGAAGTAGTATTTTGGAGTAAGGAGTAAGGAGTAAGGAGCAAGGAGGAAGGAGGAAGGAGGAAGGAGGAAGGAGTATTTTGTCTAAAACAAGAGTATCAATGCGAGAATATGTTTGAGGAACATGGGAGTAGAATGAAAACTCTTTTGCTGTTGGGTGGCTGAACCTCCACGTATCCACACAACGCATTTGGTCCACAAGTGGCATGAGAGCTCGAGCCGTACTCGATGGCGTTGGGTTTTTTGGCTTGGATAAATCAAGGGCAGGGTTAACAACCAAGTTAAGATCTCCCCCCAAAATAAGGTGGTGTGAATCCAGGCATGGGATTAATGAGAATAAGGATGTCATACAATGAGGACAACTCCAATTAGGGGCATAGACGCAAACCATAACCACAGGAGTTTGGAGCAATACACCCACGACTATAATGTAACGCCCATTTGTGTCAGAAATACACTGTTCTAAAGAGAACTGCAGTGGTTTGTGTAGTAACACAGCCGTGCCTCTGGAACGGCTGTTGAAGCTGGAGTGGAACACTTGTCCGACCCAGGGTCTCCGCAGCCTGGTCGCAGACACGCAGGTGGGTCTCCTGCAGAAAAGCAAGGTCCGTCGTCATATCCTTAAGATGTGAGAGTACTCTGGCTCTTTTAGGAGGCCCGCCAAGTCCTCTGACCTTCCAGCTTGTAAACCTGATCGATCCTTGCGTAGCTCTCTGTCTCATATCAGCCATAGAGCACGAGCCACAATATCAGCCTTTGGAATAATATGATGAAATTACAACACGGAGCAAGGTAAAGTTCAAATGTGTTATAGAGATGGGCGCCAAAGAAAAAAGTTCCTCCCGTATTGAGAAAAAAGAGAAAGAAAGACACAACCCAACGGGATCAGATGTCTGAATCTCTAACACATCCCTTGTCCTAAACTCATCCTGTAGCGTAGATGAGCACGCAGGAAATGTTCTGCGCGCCTCCGGTTAACTACGGTGTCGTTGGCTTCCCTTCAAAATGTATAATTATCACATACACAACCTCATTGCAGTCATTCCCCAGTCCACACCCCCATAAACGAGACAGCAGTGACCTCTAGTGGCCTAGCAGGGAGCTGCAAGCGATGTCTAATTTAACGTTCGTGTCCGTGTAGCTTCAGCTCGGTTATAGAAATAAAAATAACTGAAGTGAAAAACCAGATTCAGAGGGGGCATGTGGACAGAGTCCTGATCATTCACGTACCGCTATGAACCTGGTAGAAACGCTCTGCCTCTTCCAGGAGTCAACAATGCGAGCCTGTCCGTTAATAGTAACACGCAGGCGGGCTGGGTCGAGTAAGCCGAAGCGTATTCCCTCCTTGCAGAGCTGCGACTTCACTTTGTTAAAGGCGGCCCGCTTCTTGGCGAGTGTGGCGCTGAAATCTTCAAAGATCCTGATGGGATGACCTTGGTACGAGACATCCCGGGATTTCCTAGCCCACAGCAGCACACGTTCCTTCTGGGCATATCTATGGAAGTGGACAATGAGGGGCCGGGAACCCTGCGGCGGTTTCGGAGCCAGACTGCGATGTGCGCGGTCTGGCTCCGAGGTATCCAGCTGAGGGTCTCCGACCATCTTCTTGAACAGTGTAGTCATGAAGAGACGAGCATCCTCCCCCTCCATTCCTTCTGGACTGCCAATCACACGGAGATTCTGTCGTTTGGAACCAGGTCTTCCACCGCCAGCTGCAATCTGTCATTCACCTGATTAGTGGCCTCCAACTGGGACTTCAATACGGCCACCTCTCAGATTCCATCTGAATGAGCGCTGAGAGCCGTTTCCCTTCCGGTGATGGTGGCAGGATGTGTAGCCACGGTGTGTGTGGTGGCAGGATGTGTAGCCACGGTGTGTGTGGTGGCAGTATGTGTAGCCACGGTGTGTGTGGTGCAGGATGTGTAGCCACGGTGTGTGTGGTGGCAGGATGTGTAGCCACGGTGTGTGTGGTGGCAGGATGTGTAGCCACGGTGTGTGTGGTGGCAGGATGTGTAGCCACGGTGTGTGTGGTGGCAGGATGTGTAGCCACGGTGTGTGTGGTGGCAGGATGTGTAGCCACGGTGTGTGTGGTGGCAGGATGTGTAGCCACGGTGTGTGTGGTGGCAGGATGTGTAGCCACGGTGTGTGTGGTGGCAGGATGTGTAGCCACGGTGTGTGTGGTGGCAGTATGTGTAGCCACGGTGTGTGTGGTGGCAGTATGTGTAGCCACGGTGTGTGTGGTGGCAGGATGTGTAGCCACGGTGTGTGTGGTGGCAGGATGTGTAGCCACGGTGTGTGTGGTGGCAGGATGTGTAGCCACGGTGTGTGTGGTGGCAGGATGTGTAGCCACGGTGTGTGTGGTGGCAGGATGTGTAGCCACGGTGTGTGTGGTGGCAGGATGTGTAGCCACGGTGTGTGTGGTGGCAGGATGTGTAGCCACGGTGTGTGTGTGCAGTATGTGTAGCCACGGTGTGTGTGGTGGCAGGATGTGTAGCCACGGTGTGTGTGGTGGCAGATGTGTAGCCACGGTGTGTGTGGTGGCAGGATGTGTAGCCACGGTGTGTGTGGTGGCAGGATGTGTAGCCACGGTGTGTGTGGTGGCAGGATGTGTAGCCACGGTGTGTGTGGTGGCAGGATGTGTAGCCACGGTGTGTGTGGTGGCAGGATGTGTAGCCACGGTGTGTGTGGTGGCAGGATGTGTAGCCACGGTGTGTGTGATCTTTTGAAGAGAGGCTTGGCTTGGGGCCAGGGCGGTGTTCATGGAAGCGGTAAGTTCACCTGTTACGTCTTTACGCAGTTTCTCAAGCTCTCCGACTCGCATATCGAGTGTTAGCGGCTGCACGCTAGCCTCCGAAGCACTGGTAGCCATCTTGTTAGCCTCTTTATCTTGCGAGCTGAAGAGTTTAGTTTGTCGCTGACTTTTGCCGCGACTGCCTTGAGCTTTACTCATTTCAACAACGAAAAAGTTACTGAGGCACTCCTAATGACTAATCAAGTAAGAAAAGTAGCAGACGCCTGGGTGCATATGTGTCGCCAATGCGACCGATCACTCCAACGCCATAACCAGAAACCAACCCTCAGCTGTTCAGCAGGTTAGAGACCTGAAGTTTAAAAGAGAGACGATCATCAAGCGGACACCCAGGTGTTTGTAACCGGTAACCACTTTGAGTTTTGTTCCTGGCGTCGTTACAATATCTAGAACAGGCTCTGGGTCTGTTCAGCTTTAGAAAGAGCGTGACCTTGGTTTGATCCACATCAGAAGAAGCTTGAGTTCAGAGCGCTGAGCTGAGACCAGGAGGCGGAGTCGCAGTCCTACACGCTTCTCTGCGCTCTCTCCTAGGCAGTCACCCATAGGAATCCCCAACCCAATACAATACCCAATATTAGCGGTGTGTGTGTGTGTGTGTGTGTGTGTGTGTGTGTGTGTGTGTGTGTCTGTGTGTGTGCCCAAGGACAATTGAAGGTACAACCTAATAGAGGTGTCATACATAATAACCTAATAAAAGTAAATGTAACAACTACTACAGTGCAACAACACAGGAAGATTAAATGTGGTCTCTTAAACATAAGATCTCTAGCATCTAAAGCAATATTGGTAAATGATTTAATATCAGATTATAATATTGATATATGCTGTCTCACTGAAACTTGGTTGAGACATGAAGAATATGTCAGCATAAATGAGGCCACTCCACCCAGCCATGTCAACACTCATATTGCTCGAGGCACGGGCCGAGGAGGCGGAGCTTCATCTTTGACTCAAGTTTACTTATCAATACTAAACCAACATTAAATTATACCTCCTTTGAAAGCCTCGTTTTTAGTCTTACGCATCCGACCTGGAAAACTTTGCAGCCAGCCTTATTTGTTACAGTGTATCGTGCACCAGGTCCTTATTCAGAACTCTTATCATTGGTTCTTAAAACAGACAAAGTAATTATCGTAGGTGACTTTAATATTCATGTTGACGATGATAAAAATAGCCTTACTGTTGCATTTAACTCTATATTAGATTCTGTTGGTTTCTGTCAGAGTGTAAATAAACCAACCCACTGCTATAATCACACTCTCGACCTTGTTCTGACTTATGGTATTGAAATTGAGCAACTATTAGTCGAACCGCATAATCCTGCTTTATCCGACCATTTCTTAGTAACTTTTGAAGTACTGTTACTAGACTACAAAGCATTAGTCAAAAGCTCTTGCAGCAGAAACCTATCCGTTAGTGCTATAGCCACATTTAAGGAAGAGATTCCACCAATACTTAACTCGATAGCATGTCTGCATGTAGGGAGGAAACTTATACAAAATGTACACCACCCCAAATTGATCATGTTGTTGATAGTGCTATAGATGCGCTGCGAATAAAATTAGACTCTGTTGCTCCTTTGAGAAAGAAGAAAATAAATCAACATAGATTAGCTCCATGGCATAATGCCGAAACCCGCAAAATAAAGCAAAAGTCTAGACAACTTGAAAGGATATGGCGTTCCACCAAACTTGAAGAATCTCGTTTAATTTGGCATATTACTCTCAATGAATATAAGAAAGCACTGCGTAAAGCGAGAGCAGCTACTACTCTTCATTAATAGATGAGAATAAGAATAATGCAAGATGTCTCTTCAGCACTGTAGCCAGGCTGACAGAGAGCCACAGCTCCATTGAGCCTTCTATTCCCATAGCACTCAGTAGCAATGATTTTATGTGCTTTAACCATAACATTGTTACTCTTAGAAACAAAATTAATGACCTCTTGCCTTCGACCAGTATAGTGTTATCAACAGCTCCTGGAATCGTAAGTTCTAATATTACACGAGATAGTAAACTAGAATGCTTTTCAGCCATTAACCTTGAACAATTACATTCAATGATTCTCTCTTCTAAACCATCAACGTGCATGTTAGACCCAATTCCAACTAAGCTGTTGAAGGAAGTTTTTCCATTAATTAGCACTTCTTTATTAAATATTATGAATATGTCTTTATTATCAGGCTATGTTCCACAATCATTCAAAGTAGCAGTGATAAAACCGCTTCTTAAAAAGCACAACCTCGATCCAGAGGTTTTAGCCAACTATAGACCTATTTCTAATCTTCCGTTCCTCTCAAAGATTCTTGAGAAAGCGGTCGCTAAACAGCTGTTTACTTAAAAAACAATGATTTATTTGAAGATTTTCAGTCTGGCTTTAGAACACATCATAGCACAGAGACAGCTCTGGTTAAAGTCACACAGGACATTCTAATAGCCTCAGACAAGGGACTTGTCTCTATTCTTGTTTTGCTCGATCTCAGTGCTGCATTTGATACTATCGACCATGACATCCTATTGCAAAGACTAGAGCACTTGGTTGGCATACAGGGAACTGCTTTAGGCTGGTTTAGGTCCTATCTATCTGAACGCTCTCAGTTTGTACGTGTCACGATGAATCTTCCACGCAAACCAAAGTTAGCCATGGAGTGCCACAGGGCTCAGTGCTCGGACCTATTTTGTTCACATTATATATGCTTCCGTTAGGCAATATTATAAGGAATCATTCTGTAAACTTTCATTGTTATGCGGATGATACTCAACTATATTTATCAATCAAGCCTGATGAAATTAATCATCTAAATAAAATTCAAGACTGCCTTAAGGACTTAAAAACGTGGATGACCTTAAACTTTTTGATGTTAAACACGACCAAAACTGAAGTTATTGTACTTGGCCCGAAGAATCTACGAAACAAATATCTAAAGATATACTAACTATGGATGGCATTAATTTGGCCTCCAGTGAGACTGTAAGGAATCTTGGTGTTATATTTGATCAGGATTTATCCTTTAACGCCCACATAAAATCAATTTCAAGGACCGCCTACTTCCATCTACGTAACATTGCAGAGATCAGGCATATCTTGCCTCAAAGCGATGCAGAGAAACTAGTCCATGCATTTGTTACTTCTAGGCTGGATTATTGTAACTCTTTACTATCAGGGAGTACCAAGAAGTCAATCAAGTGGCTTCAGCTGATTCAAAATGCTGCGGCTCGTGTACTAACCAGAGTTAGGAGAAGGGACCACATTACTCCTGTTCTGGCTGCCTTACACTGGCTCCCTATAGAACACAGGATAGAATTTAAAATTCTTCTTCTCGCCTACAAAGCCCTTAATGGGCAGGCGCCATCTCACCTTAAAGAACTCATTATACCCTGCTGGCCTACTAGGGCATTGCGTTCCAAGAATGCAGGGTTGTTGGTTGTTCCTAGAGTCTCTAAAAGTACAATGGGAGCCAGAGCCTTTTCTTATCAAGCTCCACATTTGTGGAATCAGCTTCCAGTTTGTGTTCGGGCGGCAGACACCCTATCCGTTTTCTAAGAGTGCGCTTAAGACCTTCCTTTTTGATAAAGCTTATAGTTAGGGCTGATTAGATTCAGCCCCTAGTTTTGCTGATATAGGCTTATTTGTCGGGGACATCTCCTTCTTCCTTCTCTCTGTCTGTCCCTGTGTCCTCTCATGGGGACATCTTACTTCTTCCTTCTCTCTGTCTGTACCTGTGTCCTCTCATGGGGACATCTCACTTCTTCCTTCTCTCTGTCTGTACCTGTGTCCTCTCATGGGGACATCTCACTTCTTCCTTCTCTCTGTCTGTACCTGTGTCCTCTCATGGGGACATCTCACTTCTTCCTTCTCTCTGTCTGTACCTGTGTCCTCTCATGGGGACATCTCACTTCTTCCTTCTCTCTGTCTGTACCTGTGTCCTCTCATGGGGACATCTCACTTCTTCCTTCTCTCTGTCTGTACCTGTGTCCTCTCATGGGGACATCTCACTTCTTCCTTCTCTCTGTCTGTACCCTGTGTCCTCTCATGGGGACATCTCACTTCTCCTTCTCTCTGTCTGTACCTGTGTCCTCTCATGGGGACATCTCACTTCTTCCTTCTCTCTGTCTGTACCTGTGTCCTCTCATGGGGACATCTCACTTCTCCTTCTCTCTGTCTGTACCTGTGTCCTCTCATGGGGACATCTCCTTCTTCCTTCTCTCTGTCTGTCCCTGTGTCCTCTCATGGGGACATCTCCTTCTTCCTTCTCTCTGTCTGTACCTGTGTCCTCTCATGGGGACATCTCACTTCTTCCTTCTCTCTGTCTGTACCTGTGTCCTCTCATGGGGACATCTCACTTCTTCCTTCTCTCTGTCTGTACCTGTGTCCTCTCATGGGGACATCTCCCTTCTTCCTTCTCTCTGTCTGTACCTGTGTCCTCTCATGGGGACATCTCACTTCTTCCTTCTCTCTGTCTGTACCTGTGTCCTCTCATGGGGACATCTCACTTCTTCCTTCTCTCTGTCTGTACCTGTGTCCTCTCATGGGGACATCTCACTTCTTCCTTCTCTCTGTCTGTACCTGTGTCCTCTCATGGGGACATCTCACTTCTTCCTTCTCTCTGTCTGTACCCTGTGTCCTCTCATGGGGACATCTCACTTCTTCCCTTCTCTCTGTCTGTACCTGTGTCCTCTCATGGGGACATCTCACTTCTTCCTTCTCTCTGTCTGTACCTGTGTCCTCTCATGGGGACATCTCACTTCTCCTTCTCTCTGTCTGTACCTGTGTCCTCTCATGGGGACATCTCCTTCTTCCTTCTCTCTGTCGTACCTGTGTCCTCTCATGGGGACATCTCACTTCTTCCTTCTCTCTGTCTGTACCCTGTGTCCTCTCATGGGGACATCTCACTTCTTCCTTCTCTCTGTCTGTACCTGTGTCCTCTCATGGGGACATCTCACTTCTTCCTTCTCTCTGTCTGTACCTGTGTCCTCTCATGGGGACACTCCTTCCTTCTCTCTGTCTGTACCTGTGTCCTCTCATGGGGACATCTCTTCTTCCTTCTCTCTGTCTGTACCTGTGTCCTCTCATGGGGACATCTCACTTCTTCCTTCTCTCTGTCTGTACCCTGTGTCCTCTCATGGGGACATCTCACTTCTTCCTTCTCTCTGTCTGTACCTGTGTCCTCTCATGGGGACATCTCACTTCTTCCTTCTCTCTGTCTGTACCTGTGTCCTCTCATGGGGACATCTCACTTCTTCCTTCTCTCTGTCTGTACCTGTGTCCTCTCATGGGGACATCTCACTTCTTCCTTCTCTCTGTCTGTACCTGTGTCCTCTCATGGGGACATCTCACTTCTTCCTTCTCTCTGTCTGTACCTGTGTCCTCTCATGGGGACATCTCACTTCTTCCTTCTCTCTGTCTGTACCTGTGTCCTCTCATGGGGACATCTCACTTCTTCCTTCTCTCTGTCTGTACCTGTGTCCTCTCATGGGGACATCTCACTTCTTCCTTCTCTCTGTCTGTACCTGTGTCCTCTCATGGGGACATCTCACTTCTCCTTCTCTGTCTGTACCTGTGTCCTCTCATGGGGACATCTCACTTCTTCCTTCTCTCTGTCTGTACCTGTGTCCTCTCATGGGGACATCTCACTTCTTCCTTCTCTCTGTCTGTACCTGTGTCCTCTCATGGGGACATCTCACTTCTTCCTTCTCTCTGTCTGTACCTGTGTCCTCTCATGGGGACATCTCCTTCCTTCTCTCTGTCTGTACCTGTGTCCTCTCATGGGGACATCTCACTTCTCCTTCTCTCTGTCTGTACCTGTGTCCTCTCATGGGGACATCTCACTTCTTCCTTCTCTCTGTCTGTACCCTGTGTCCTCTCATGGGGACATCTCACTTCTTCCTTCTCTCTGTCTGTCCCTGTGTCCTCTCATGGGGACATCTCACTTCTTCCTTCTCTCTGTCTGTACCCTGTGTCCTCTCATGGGGACATCTCACTTCTTCCTTCTCTCTGTCTGTACCTGTGTCCTCTCATGGGGACATCTCCTTCTTCCTTCTCTCTGTCTGTACCTGTGTCCTCTCATGGGGACATCTCCTTCTTCCTTCTCTGTCTGTCCCTGTGTCCTCTCATGGGGACATCTCCTTCTTCCTTCTCTCTGTCCCTGTGTCCTCTCATGGGGACATCTCCTTCTTCCTTCTCTCTGTCTGTACCTGTGTCCTCTCATGGGGACATCTCACTTCTTCCTTCTCTCTGTCTGTCCCTGTGTCCTCTCATGGGGACATCTCACTTCTTCCTTCTCTCTGTCTGTACCTGTGTCCTCTCATGGGGACATCTCCTTCTTCCTTCTCTCTGTCTGTACCCGTGTCCTCTCATGGGGACATCTCACTTCTTCCTTCTCTCTGTCTGTACCTGTGTCCTCTCATGGGGACATCTCACTTCTTCCTTCTCTCTGTCTGTACCTGTGTCCTCTCATGGGGACATCTCACTTCTTCCTTCTCTCTGTCTGTCCCTGTGTCCTCTCATGGGGACATCTCACTTCTTCCTTCTCTCTGTCTGTCCCTGTGTCCTCTCATGGGGACATCTTCCTTCTTCCTTCTCTCTGTCTGTACCCTGTGTCCTCTCATGGGGACATCTCACTTCTTCCTTCTCTCTGTCTGTACCTGTGTCCTCTCATGGGGACATCTCACTTCTTCCTTCTCTCTGTCTGTACCTGTGTCCTCTCATGGGGACATCTAACTTCTTCCTTCTCTCTGTCTGTCCCTGTGTCCTCTCATGGGGACATCTCACTTCTTCCTTCTCTCTGTCTGTACCTGTGTCCTCTCATGGGGACATCTCACTTCTTCCTTCTCTCTGTCTGTACCTGTGTCCTCTCATGGGGACATCTACTTCTTCCTTCTCTCTGTCTGTCCCTGTGTCCTCTCATGGGGACATCTCACTTATTCCTTCTCTCTGTCTGTACCTGTGTCCTCTCATGGGGACATCTCACTTCTTCCTTCTCTCTGTCTGTACCTGTGTCCTCTCATGGGGACATCTAACTTCTTCCTTCTCTCTGTCTGTCCCTGTGTCCTCTCATGGGGACATCTCACTTATTCCTTCTCTCTGTCTGTACCTGTGTCCTCTCATGGGGACATCTCACTTCTTCCTTCTCTCTGTCTGTACCTGTGTCCTCTCATGGGGACATCTCACTTCTTCCTTCTCTCTGTCTGTCCCTGTGTCCTCTCATGTCCCATTAACCCAGCTTCCCCACATGTCTTTCCTTCTGGTGTCTCTATACGCTGGGATCCTGAGTCATGGATGATCCTGCGGTCCTGTGCCTGGTCTGAGCGCTGGATCTTGAGTCGTGGCTGTGGTCCTGGATCATCGGTCCTGATGGATATCCTCGTGGATTCATCTTCCTGTCACACACATGCATTTCAAACATCTGGACTACCTCTGTTGCAAATGTATCATCTTTTCAATTCACACACGGCATCTATTGCAGTCTGTCCGTCCTGGAGAGGATCCTCCTCTGCTGCTCTCCTGAGGTTTCTCCATGTTCCCTTAAACTGTGGGTTTACTGGAAGTGTTTCCTTGTACGATGTGAGGGTCTGAGGACAGAGGGTCTAAGGACAGAGGGTCTGAGGACAGAGGGTCTGAGGACAGAAGGTCTGAGGACAGAGGGTCTGAGGACAGAGGGTCTGAGGAAGAGGGTCTAAGGACAGAGGGTCTGAGGACAGAGGGTCTGAGGACAGAGGGTCTAAGGACAGAGGGTCTAAGGACAGAGGGTCTGAGGACAGAGGGTCTGAGGACAGAGGGTCTAAGGACAGAGGGTCTGAGGACAGAGGGTCTAAGGACAGAGAGTCTGAGGACAGAGGGTCTGAGGACAGAGGGTCTGAGGACAGAGGGTCTAAGGACAGAGGGTCTGAGGACAGAGGGTCTGAGGACAGAGGGTCTAAGGACAGAGGGTCTGAGGACAGAGGGTCTGAGGACAGAGGGTCTAAGGACAGAGGGTCTGAGGACAGAGGGTCTAAGGACAGAGGGTCTGAGGACAGAGGGTCTGAGGAGTGTTAGAAGCAGCCTGTGATGTAGCACCAGCTCCTGACTGAGGGACCTGCTCAGAACATCACGGGATCATCCGCATGATGTGAAGCAGCTTCATCCACATGTTCCCTGAGCTGCTGATGCAGATGGAGAATAGAAGTGGGCCTGAAACAGAGCCTTGAGGGACACCATTAGTAAATGTGTAACCACTCAGAAGACAGCCCATCAGAGTGAACACATGGGACCTTTCAGAGAGGCAGTTCTGATGGGTCCGTTAACTAAGAGGGGTTCTGATGAGTTCTGAGGGGTTCTGATGGGGTTCTGAGGGGTTCTGATGGGTCCGTTAACTAAGAGGGGTTCTGATGAGTTCTGAGGGGTTCTGATGAGTTCTGAGGGGTTCTGATGGGTTCTGAGGGGTTCTGATGGGTTCTGAGGGGTTCTGATGGGTCCGTTAACTAAGAGGGGTTCTGATGAGTTCTGAGGGGTTCTGATGGGTTCTGAGGGGTTCTGATGGGTTCTGAGGGGTTCTGATGGGTCCGTTAACTAAGAGGGGTTCTGATGAGTTCTGAGGGGTTCTGATGAGTTCTGAGGGGTTCTGATGGGTTCTGAGGGGTTCTGATGGGTTCTGAGGGGTTCTGAGGGGTTCTGATGGGTTCTGATGGGTCCGTTAACTAAGAGGGGTTCTGATGAGTTCTGAGGGGTTCTGATGGGTCCGTTAACTAAGAGGGGTTCTGATGAGTTCTGAGGGGTTCTGAGGGGTTCTGATGGGTCCGTTAACTAAGAGGGGTTCTGATGGGTTCTGAGGGGTTCTGATGGGTCCGTTAACTAAGAGGGGTTCTGATGAGTTCTGAGGGGTTCTGATGAGTTCTGAGGGGTTCTGATGGGTCCGTTAACTAAGAGGGGTTCTGATGAGTTCTGAGGGGTTCTGATGGGTCCGTTAACTAAGAGGGGTTCTGATGAGTTCTGAGGGGTTCTGATGAGTTCTGAGGGGTTCTGATGGGTCCGTTAACTAAGAGGGGTTCTGATGGGTTCTGAGGGGTTCTGATGGGTCCGTTAACTAAGAGGGGTTCTGATGAGTTCTGAGGGGTTCTGATGGGTTCTGAGGGGTTCTGAGGGGTTCTGATGGGTTCTGAGGGGTTCTGATGGGTTCTGAGGGGTTCTGATGAGTTCTGAGGGGTTCTGATGGGTCTATACGTGGTTCACTCTGATTTCACCTTGTATTCACGTGTTTTAATAACGGACGACGCTTCAGAGTCAGTTTCTGTGTTTTATTGATGTTCACTCGCTCTTCCAGTCTCTCACAATAAAAGCTCTCTCACCTGCTTCCAGTTTTCTTAAAAAACATCAACCTATAAAATCATCCGCCTGTCCCTCCGTGCAGCATCGAGCACTCTGATTGGCTGTGAGACGCTACAGGGAACAGTCATAATGCCCCGCTAAAATAAAAAGGACAAATTAAACTCACTTATAAATAAAACTCTGATAAAACGGAATCAAACGTTTTCTAAAAAAGATTTGCAGTCGATCCCTCGGCCGTTTGAAATGATTCGGATTCTTCTTCGCTGGTTTCCCGGCGGACGCACCACAGAAGAAGAAGAAGAAGAAGTCTTATTCAAGTTTAGGTCTTAAAGTCTTGCATTGACTGGCATGAGGCGGCCGGTGGCTCCGCCCACAGCGTGACATCACGGCGGTCACATGGTGCTCTCCCGCACCGCCCCCCCCTCTGCGGCCCCCGGGCTGCAGCTGAGGGGGGGGGGCACTTCGATGGCGACGTCTCTCCGCCTCACAGACGTCTCTTTGGAGTGATAGTCGTCGCTCTGGTCCTTTGCAAAGTTCACGAACACCTGAGAGACAGAGAGGGACCGTCAGAACCTGAAGTCCAGAGCGTCAGAACCTGAAGCTCTGAAGCGTCAGAACCTGCAGTCCAGAGCGTCAGAACCTGACGCTCTGGACCGTCAGAACCCGAAGCTCTGGAGCGTTAGAACCTGAAGCTCTGGAGCGTCAGAACCTGCAGCTCTGGACCGTCAGAACCCGAAGCTCTGGAGCGTCAGAACCCGAAGCTCTGGAGCGTCAGAACCCGCAGCTCTGGAGCGTCAGAACCTGAAGCTCTGGAGCGTCAGAACCTGCAGTCCAGAGCGTCAGAACCTCAAGCTCTGAAGCGTCAGAACCTGCAGCTCTGGAGCGTCAGAACCTGAAGCTCTGGAGCATCAGAACCTGCAGCTCTGGAGCGTCAGAACCTGCAGCTCTGAAGCGTCAGAACCTGAAGCTCTGGAGCGTCAGAACCTGCAGTCCAGAGCGTCAGAACCTGCAGCTCTGGAGCGTCAGAACCTGCAGCTCTGAAGCGTCAGAACCTGCAGCTCTGAAGTTCACACAGGACATAGACTCAGTTCCTCCTGTAGGGTCGGCTGGTAGACCTTCATCCAGACCCCTAGATACGGGGCTCCCACGCCACATGGTGCCCTGCGTGGGGCTCCAGACCCCCCACACCTCAGACACCTGAACCTGGATCCCCTGATAACACCTGGTTCTGACCACACCTGGTTCTGACCACACCTGGTTCTGATCACACCTGGTTCTGATCACACCTGGTTCTGACCACACCTGGTTCTGATCACACCTGGTTCTGATCACACCTGGTTCTGACCACACCTGGTTCTGATCACACCTGGTTCTGGTGCTGCTCAGGTGAGAGTGTAACCTCCTGAGTACCCTAAAGGAGAAGCATCAGCAGAGTTCCTGCCCCTAGCCCTCAGGTCCCCCAGTACCTGGTCCAGCGTGGTCTGGGTGACGGAGTAGTCCTCGATGCACAGCGCCCCCTTGTGGTGGGCCAGGATGGAGAAGATGTGTGCGAGCGAGGTGAGGGACGAGGGCAGCTGGTACTGCAGCATGTTGCGGTGCTTCTCCTTCAGGGTGCTGCCGCGCAGCTCGCTCTCGATGAACTTCATGACGGGCAGCAGGTCTGCGTCCGGACCCCCCACCCGCAGGATGATGGTGTACCCGTCCCCAAACCTGGGGACATCAACCACGAATCATCACACACACACACACACACACACACACACACACACACACAATTATTATTACCCGTCGGCTCGTACACAACTCTGACGGGGGAGGGGACGGGACGGGGCGGACGCAACTGACCACGCCCCCTGCAACTGACCACGCCCCCTGCTGCTGACCACGCCCCCCGTGGCTGACCACGCCCCCTGCGGCTGACCACGCCCGCTGCTGCTGACCACGCCCCCTGTGGCTGACCACGCCCCCTGCAGCTGACCACGCCCCCTGCAGCTGACCACGCCCCCTGCTGCTGAACACGCCCCCTGCTGCTGACCACGCCCCCCGTAGCTGACCACGCCCGCTGCTGCTGACCACGCCCCCCGTAGCTGACCACGCCCCCTGCAGCTGACTACGCCCCCTGTCGCTGACCACGCCCCCTGCTGCTGACCACGCCCCCTGCGACTGACCACGCCCCCCGTAGCTGACCACGCCCCCTGCAGCTGACCACGCCCCCTGTCGCTGACCACGCCCCCTGCGGCTGACCACGCCCCCCGCAGGAGAGGGGGGCGTGCTCTGATCAAGTCAGAAGAGGGGGAGAAAATAGATCTCCGTCCCCCGTGTTTTAATATATTATTATGTAGAGTCGTTATTCCTTTGTTTTAAAGCTCAATGAATAACAAAGAAGACCTTTGACGGACATGTTGAAACTGAAACTCTGCCGTCCCTTGGAAGAGGCGGAGAGGTGGGTGTTCTTCATCTGCTGGTGGACGGAGAGAATTACGCCTCGGGGAGGGAGGCATATGTACTACAGCGCCACCTACAGGCCCGGCATATGTACTACAGCGCCACCTACAGGCCTGGCATATGTACTACAGTGCCACCTACAGGCCTGGCATATGTACTACAGCGCCACCTACAGGCCTGGCATATGTACTACAGCGCCACCTACAGGCCTGGCATATGTACTACAGCGCCACCTACAGGCCTGGCATATGTACTACAGCGCCACCTACAGGCCTGGCATATGTACTACAGCGCCACCTACAGGCCTGGCATATGTACTACAGTGCCACCTACAGGCCCGGCATATGTACTACAGCGCCACCTACAGGCCTGGCATATGTACTACAGCGCCACCTACAGGCCCGGCATATGTACTACAGCGCCACCTACAGGCCCGGCATATGTACTACAGAAATCAATCTGTATTCCTGGTCTTAGCAGTTTGTTTAAAACTGTTTATTTGTATGTACTTTTGTATCGATGTTACAGCTATACGTGATGTTCAGTGTGTGCGCGTTATGTTCTGTGTGTGTGCGTTATGTTGTGTGTGTGTGCGTTATGTTGTGTGTGTGTGCTGCAGCGCTACGTACCTGTTCTTCAGGTGCTGCACGCTGCCCAGACACCGGAACCTGCCGTTCACCATGATGGCCATCCTGGTGCAGAGAGCCTCACACTCCTCCATGCTGACACACACACACACACACACACAGTTAGTACACACTGTCCTTAATGACTGTCCTCAAGTTGATAAGTGGACAGCTGTGTGTGGTGTGTGAGGTGTGTGTGTGTTACATGTGAGGTGTGTGTGTGTGTGTTACCTGTGTGAGGTGTGTGTGTACCTGTGAGAGGTGTGGGTGTGTTACCTGTGAGGTGTGTGTGTTACCTGTGTGAGGTGTGTACCTGGTGAGGTGTGTGTGTACCTGTGTGAGGTGTGTGTACCTGTGAGGTGTGTGTGTACCTGTGTGAGGTGTGTGTGTACCTGTGTGAGGTGTGTGTGTACCTGTGTGAGGTGTGTGTGTACCTGTGAGGTGTGTGTGTACCTGTGTGAGGTGTGTGTACCTGTGTGAGGTGTGTGTGTACCTGTGAGGTGTGTGTACCTGTGAGGTGTGTGTGTACCTGTGTGAGGTGTGTGTACCTGTGTGAGGTGTGTGTACCTGTGTGAGGTGTGTGTACCTGTGTGAGGTGTGTGTACCTGTGTGAGGTGTGTGTGTACCTGTGTGTACCTGTGTGAGGTGTGTGTGTACCTGTGTGAGGTGTGTGTGTACCTGTGTGAGGTGTGTGTACCTGTGTGAGGTGTGTGTGTACCTGTGTGAGGTGTGTGTACCTGTGTGAGGTGTGTGTGTACCTGTGTGAGGTGTGTGTACCTGTGTGAGGTGTGTGTACCTGTGTGAGGTGTGTGTACCTGTGTGAGGTGTGTGTACCTGTGTGAGGTGTGTGTGTGTACCTGTGAGGTGTGTGTACCTGTGTGAGGTGTGTGTACCTGTGTGAGGTGTGTGTGTACCTGTGTGTACCTGTGTGAGGTGTGTGTGTACCTGTGTGAGGTGTGTGTACCTGTGTGAGGTGTGTG
>CM070498.1:509885-534885 GCA_036324585.1 Champsocephalus esox
ATTAGCATCTTGTCGCTAAAGAACCAGCTAACAGCTAACGCTAACGGAGGCTACATACTCTACGGGGCGTTCAGGCTCTACTCAGTAAAAATGAGTGCTGGGAGAATGTAAACTATGTTGTGTTCAATGTCCTCTTGTAAAATGTAGTTTCCCATAATGCATCACCTGCGACGTCTGAGGACCAATCAGAAGCCAGGAAGTTACAGGAAGAGATGGACAGCCCTGAATAAAGCAAACCAAGGCGTTGTTACCGAATCTCTCGAGGGCGTCGGCCATGGCCTGGTTCTTCACCATGTCGATGAGCCCGCGGCCCAGGCAGAAGTGAGGGAAGACCAGCAGCACGTTCTTCAGGATGTCGTTGATCCCCCCGACCTCCTGAGGACGTCAACAACAGCACGTCAACAACAACACAAAGAGGACGTCAACAACAGCACGTCAACAACAACACAAACAGGAAGTCAACAACAGCACGTCAACAACAGGACGTCAACAACAACACAAACAGGAAGTCAACAACAGCACGTCAACAACAGCACGTCAACAACGGGACGTCAACAACAACACAAAGAGGACGTCAACAACAGCACGTCAACAACAACACAAACAGGAAGTCAACAACAGCACGTCAACAACAGGACGTCAACAACAACACAAACAGGAAGTCAACAACAGCACGTCAACAACAGCACGTCAACAACGGGACGTCAACAACAACACAAACAGGACGTCAACAACAGCACGTCAACAACAGCACGTCAACAACAACACAAACAGGGAGTCAACAACAGCACGTCAACAACAACACAAACAGGAAGTCAACAACAGCACGTCAACAACAGCACGTCAACAACAGCACGTCAACAACAACACAAACAGGAAGTCAACAACAGGACGTCAACAACAACACAAACAGGAAGTCAACAACAGCACGTCAACAACAGCACGTCAACAACAACACAAACAGGAAGTCAACAACAGCACGTCAACAACAGCACGTCAACAACAGCACGTCAACAACAACACAAACAGGGAGTCAACAACAGCACGTCAACAACAGCACAAACAGGAAGTCAACAACAGCACGTCAACAACGGGACGTCAACAACAACACAAACAGGAAGTCAACAACATGAAGTCAACAACGGGACGTCAACAACAACACAAACAGGAAGTCAACAACAGAAGTCAACAACAGCACGTCAACAACAACACAAACAGGAAGTCAACAACAGGACGTCAACAACAGCACGTCAACAACAGCACGTCAACAACGGGACGTCAACAACAACACAAACAGGAAGTCAACAAATCAACATTATGAGTCCCGTTAGCCGGTAATTACCGGTTTTTAGCTGGTAACATTTATTAAAAAACCGGTAGATTCAAAACCTGCCGGTCAAAATGTCCGGTCATTATCGGCCGATATTCACTCTTAATAGTTTGATCGGTGCTCTCTATGAAGGGAGAGAGAGAGAGAGGGAGGGGAGAGAGAGAGAGAGAGAGAGGGAGAGAGGAGAGAGATAGAGAGAGAGAAGAGAGAGAGAGGAGAGAGACCGAGAGAGGAGAGAGGAGAGAGAGAGGAGAGAAAGAGGAGAGAGAAGAGAGAGAGAGTCGGCATTATGAGTCCTGAAACACGAGTCAGCATTATGAGTCCTGAAGCACGAGTCAGCATTATGAGTCCTGAAACACGAGTCAGCATTATGAGTCCTGAAGCACGAGTCAGCATTATGAGTCCTGAAACACGAGTCAGCATTATGAGTCCTGAAGCACGAGTCAGCATTATGAGTCCTGAAGCACGAGTCGGCATTATGAGTCCTGAAGCACGAGTCTGTATTATGAGTCCTGAAACACGAGTCGGCATTATGAGTCCTGAAACACGAGTCGGCATTATGAGTCCTGAAACACGAGTCGGCATTATGAGTCCTGAAACACGAGTCGGCATTATGAGTCCTGAAACACGAGTCGGCATTATGAGTCCTGAAACACGAGTCGGCATTATGAGTCCTGAAACACGAGCCGGCATTATGAGTCCTGAAACACGAGTCGGCATTATGAGTCCTGAAACACGAGTCGGCATTATGAGTCCTGAAACACGAGTCGGCATTATGAGTCCTGAAACACGAGTCGGCATTATGAGTCCTGAAACACGAGTCGGCATTATGAGTCCTGAAACACGAGTCGGCATTATGAGTCCTGAAACACGAGTCGGCATTATGAGTCCTGAAGCACGAGTCGGCATTATGAGTCCTGAAACACGAGTCGGCATTATGAGTCCTGAAACACGAGTCGGCATTATGAGTCCTGAAGCACGAGTCGGCATTATGAGTCCTGAAGCACGAGTCGGCATTATGAGTCCTGAAGCACGAGTCGGCATTATGAGTCCTGAAACACGAGTCGGCATTATGAGTCCTGAAGCACGAGTCGGCATTATGAGTCCTGAAGCACGAGTCGGCATTATGAGTCCTGAAACACGAGTCGGCATTATGAGTCCTGAAGCACGAGTCGGCATTATGAGTCCTGAAGCACGAGTCGGCATTATGAGTCCTGAAACACGAGTCGGCATTATGAGTCCTGAAACACGAGTCGGCATTATGAGTCCTGAAGCACGAGTCAGCATTATGAGTCCTGAAGCACGAGTCAGCATTATGAGTCCTCACGTTGTTCCCGAACAGCTCCATCACGAAGGTGGAGATGCTGCCGTTGATCCCGATCAGGATGTTGACGCTGGTCAGAACCACGTAGGCTGTGCTGGGGATCGTGAAGAAGAAGGAGGCCGGATACATGAGGGGGGTGATGGACCACCTGGTGGAGACAGGGGGTTACTACACCGTGTGACAGTGTGTGTTAATTTCGTTGACTAAAACTATGATGAAATATGTTCGTCAACGACCTTTTTTTCCATGACGAAAACGAGACGATGACGAGGCGGCACCGACGGCAGTAAACAATAACTGTAATGAAATCATCATGCAATATCGTTGACGAAAAGTGACGAGACGAAAATGTAGTTGACTAAATAAAAACTATGCCAAAATCTTTCGTTGACGAAATATTATCAAAGATAACGCTACATCTCCAGGTTGACGAGTCTACAGATATTGACAACAAGGCAATACTACTTGTTTATGTGCGATATCTTTATCCGGAGGATGTGCTCGAGGATATGGTATGTGCTCTATCGTTGCCAACCAAAACCACAGCCGCAGAACTGTTCAAGTCGCTGGATGATTATATATCAGGAAAACCGAAATGGTCCTTTTGTGTCGGCATATGCACAGACGGAGCTACTGCCATGACTGGACGGCTGTCTGGTTGAACTACTCGGATTAAGGAGGTCGCACCTGAATGTGAGTTTACGCTTTGCGTCATCACGGGGAAATGCTGGCCAGCCACCGGAACTTAACGGCGCCTTGAATGATGTCGTTAACCACATCAAAGCACACGCCCTTAACTCGCGCCTGTTGGAGCAGCTCTGTGAGGAGATGGACGCGGAGCGCAGACGCCTTCTCTCATCCACAGAGATAAGATGGTTACCCCGAGGGAGATCGCTGGCCAGCCACTGTTTGAGCGTTCATTCTCCCAGATGGTGCACGGTCACCTGTCTTTGCTTTTGAAAGAGTTCGAGTGCTACCTCCCAACCACAAAAGACCCACGACCTGCCAAGCACGTCTACGCAAGAAGAAGATCAACCGCTGGAGATCGCAAACGACGGCGGCCTTAAAAGTATGTTCGAGACAACTCTGCCGGTGTTCTGGATTAAAGTCACGGCACAATACCCTGAGATCGCCACAACAGCGCTGAAACCCCCGTTGCCATTCCCGCCATGCTATCTGTGCGAAGCGGGACGTTCTGCAGCGACAGCGGCCAAAGCAAGACGACGGAGCGGACCGGACATGAGCAACACACGTCTGGGTCATCGTCTCGATGCAGAGAAACGAGCTCAGGGCTCCCGCTGAGTTAGCGAGACGGTGAGTTGTATTTATCATGCCCTTTATATTTGTTTTTTTGTTGTATCTTATTTTGATGTTTAAACGTTACCATAGCGACCAGAGAGGATGTTACTCATGTTATCTTGTTGGTGCGATGTTACGAGGTCGCTGATAATAAAGTTGCATACGAGTACACGGTGGATTCACGTTTATTATTATATTTAGAAAATACCACCGTTTTTATGCCGGTCGTATCATTTTACTTTGTGCATTTATCCGCCACACCTTAAAGGCCGGGGAAATATTGTCTGACATTAAAACGGTCCGTGGCGTAAAAAAGGTTGGGGACCGCTGCTCTAAAGCACCGCTGTCCTTTTGAATTCTCCTATCCACTCTCCCTTAACCCCGTGACGTTTCACTCAGAGGTCAAGGAATAGACGGTAGGGTTAGAACCCAGGAGCTGTGCACAACGGGTAACAATGGATTATGACGGGAATGTTACGATCCTGTCCGTCAAAATGACTGACGACGAAAAGGTCTAACAACACGACTGGGAGAAAGAAGCGATGTGATGTTTCACAATGACAAAATGACAAAGTATTGGTTTCGGCCAGTTTGACTGAAATGTTCTATAATCTGATGACTGGAAAACACTCAACAGTTTTCATCGACTAAAGGCTCAGACTTTTAGTCGACTAAAACTTGACGAAACAAAAACAGGATGAAGGTGACTAAATATGACTAAAGACATTTTAACACAGGACTAAGACTAAATAAAAAAATAGCTGACGAAATTAACACTCGTGTGTGAGTTTGTGTGTGTGTGTGTGTGTGTGTGTGTGTGTGTGTGTGTGTGTGTGTGTACCCATAGAGCAGCAGTAGCAGTGCTAACACCGGCAGGTTGCTGGACGAGACGTAGGCATTCTGCTGGAAACACACGAAGATCAGGACGACCAGCGAAGCAGGGACCACGTAGTTACACTGCGGGGACACACACACACTGATTATACACTCTGACACACACACACGCACACACACACACACACACACACACACTGATACACTGCAGGGACACACACACGCACACTGATTATACACTCTGACACACACACGCACACACACACACACACACACACTGATACACTGCAGAGACACACCATGTTCCAGGTGAAGGTTCCCCCCCCCCAGGTTCCCCCCCTCACCATGTCCCAGGTGTAGGTCAGGTTCCCCCCCTCACCATGTCCCAGGTGTAGGTTCCCCCCCCCAGGTTCCCCCCTCACCATGTCCCAGGTGTAGGTTCCCCCCCCCTCACCATGTCCCAGGTGTAGGTGCCCCCCCCCCAGGTTCCCCCCTCACCATGTCCCAGGTGTAGGTGCCCCCCCCCCAGGTTCCCCCCCCTCACCATGTCCCAGGTGTAGGTTCCCCCCCCCCAGGTTCCCCCCCTCACCATGTCCCAGGTGTAGGTTCCCCCCCGCCCAGGTTCCCCCCTCACCATGTCCCAGGTGTAGGTGCCCCCCCCCCAGGTTCCCCCCCTCACCATGTCCCAGGTGCCCAGGTTCCCCCCCTCACCATGTCCCAGGTGTAGGTGCCCCCCCCTCACCATGTCCCAGGTGTAGGTGTGTCCCCCCTCACCATGTCCCGGTGAAGGTGCCCCCCCCGCCAGGTTCCCCCCCTCACCATGTCCCAGGTGTAGGTGCCCCCCCCCTCACCATGTCCCAGGTGTAGGTGCCCCCCCCTCACCATGTCCCAGGTGTAGGTGTGTCCCCCCTCACCATGTCCCGGTGAAGGTGCCCCCCCCCCAGGTTCCCCCCTCACCATGTCCCAGATGTAGGTGTCAGGCCCCCCCCCTCACCATGTCCCAGGTGTAGGTGCCCCCCCCAGGCCCCCCCCTCACCATGTCCCAGGTGTAGGTGCAGGTCCCCCCCTCACCATGTCCCAGGTGAAGGTTCCCCCCCCCTCCCCAGCCCCCCCCCTCACCATGTCCTAGGTGTAGGTGCCCCCCGCCCCCAGGTTCCCCCCCCCTCCCCAGGCCCCCCCCTAACCCTACCCAGGTGTAGGTTCCCCCCCAGGTCCCCCCTCACCATGTCCCAGGTGAAGGTGCCCCCCCCCCATCCCCAGGTCCCCCCTCACCATGTCCCAGGTGAAGGTGCCCCCCCCCCTCCCCAGGTTCCCCCTCACCATGTCCCAGGTGTAGGTTCCCCCCCAGGTGCAGGTCCCCCCTCACCATGTCCCAGGTGAAGGTGGCCGTCCAGTACAGCAGGGGCTGCACTCCGCTGATGAACTGCATGTGCTTGGCCTTGCTGACTCTCTCTTGGATCAGAAACACCACGAAGCTCGCCGGCACGAAGGACATGGCGAAGATCACACAGATGGAGACGAGCACGTCCACGGAGGTCGTCACGCTGTTAGATATATACATATATATACTAATTATAATAATAATATAAATATATATAATACGATCAATGATGTCGTTTTATAGAAATACAAATATATCTAAAAATAACAATAATGTCAAAATATATATAATAAATAATAATAATACATTTAAAAAGTAATAATAAAATGTATTTTTGAACAACTAAATAACACGGAGCTTTGTAAAGACTAAAGAGACTCACAGAGCCACCTGGCTCAGCTGCTCCTTGGTCAGGTTCAGAGGGTGGTTGAAGGCTCGGATCCCGAAGAGCTGAGGGTCTCGACCGGGGGGCAGGTTGGCCCGCAGGATCCCGTTGTTCATCACGTTGATGAACGCCCCGATGCTGTGCCAGCCCTTATTATTGAACCAGATCTAAGAGAAGACCAGGAGAGCTTTATTGATCCGGACGGGGGAGTTAGAAGAGTCCAGGATGTAAACGTCTCAAACAGCATTAAAACATGAGGACACATCGGTTAGTACTCAGTATTAAAAAATTATAATGAAATAACAACAACAACAACAACAACACCTTGACGTTGTTCTTGGTGTCGAGGCCGTTGATGAACCCCGACAGACTGTCGAGGAAACGGTCCGCCGCCGCGCCCTGAAACATCACAAACATGTTATATTGTTTCTTTATGTTAAGGTATCTATATAAACATATATTTATCTGATTATTATTATTTCATATTATTGAATGTTATGTTTTTAATAAATAACGTCCGTTTGGAATATAGATGTATTTATCTTCATGAATCCGTTTATTTAATTTCACCTTCTGTAACTCAAAGATCTTGCGGACCCTCTCGATGGCGTCGTCGACCTCATTGGCCGTGGGGAGGACCTGCGTGCTCCTGGCGCCCAATGAGAAGCCTCCGTACCTGCGGACAGGAAAACACACCTCAGCAAACGGGGTGATGCTCCGGCTCCAGTTTTGGGGCCGATCCGAAGCCTTCACGTATTTCACGTCATGTGATCGGCTCTCCCGGTCGGCCTCTATAGAGAGCACCGATCGATCGGAGCGTCCCTGATTTTCACAATAAAAGTTTAAGAAACACATTTTTTAAAACTCACCGGAATTCATTCACCCACACTTTGTTCTTCAGACTGGAAACACACAAGCACACGCAGTTAGTCTCAGAGGATACTGTGCATTATACACAGTGGCGACTGGTCATTACGCGCAGGCACAGCCCCACCTAGTGGCAGCAGAAAGTATTACAAATAAGGATTACAAAAAAATGCAAAGAAATAAAAATGTATAACATATATTGTAAGATCATGTTTAATCGTCTGATTCGTCTCATTGCTGTTTCAGTCTGTGCTCTTCTAATCAGTGTCTACAGTGTGAGCCTGTTGAGCTGTTTGGAGCCATGTGGGACAGACCCCATCCATTTTCTAATCATAAATCCATCGATTAGATTAGATTCATGAGAGACTTTTGAAACTACAAGAAGATAAGGAGGACCTTTACAAAAAGTAATAGAGATGTTTACAAAACACGTGGGTTTGCTGTCCTGGCTCCAAGATGGTGGAACGAGCTCCCATTGACATCAGGACAGCAGAAAGCTCACACACCTTCCAGACTGAAGCTCATCTCTCTGACTCCACCTCGAGGATAGAACTACTAACAAAGCACTTATATACTAACAGAGCACTTATATACTAACAAAGCACTTATATACTAACAAAGCACTGATATACTAACAAAGCTCTTATATACTAACAAAGCACTTATATACTAACAAAGCTCTTATATACTAACAAAGGGCTTATATACTAACAAAGCACTTATATACTAACAAAGCTCTTATATACTAACAAAGCCTTATATACTAACAAAGCTCTTATATACTAACAAAGGACTTATATACTAACAAAGCACTTATATACTAACAAAGCACTTATATACTAACAAAGCTCTTATATACTAACAAAGCACTTATATACTAACAAAGCTCTTATATACTAACAAAGCTCTTATATACTAACAAAGCACTTATATACTAACAAAGGGCTTATATACTAACAAAGGGCTTATATACTAACAAAGCACTTATATACTAACAAAGCGCTTATATACTAACAAAGGGCTTATATACTAACAAAGCTCTTATATACTAACAAAGCTCTTATATACTAACAAAGCACTTATATACTAACAAAGCACTTATATACTAACAAAGCACTTATATACTAACAAAGCACTTATATACTAACAAAGGGCTGGCTCCTCTAAAGCCAGTTGAGTAGCACTTGAAATGTTTGGCTCTTTGAAACCTGATGTTCTTTATGATTCTGTTTTCTTCAAGGTTGTGTCTTCCTGGTCGAACGCACTGATTTGGTCGCTCTGGATAAAAGCCTCAGCTAAATGCAAAGTGATGCAATGTGTGTCCAGAAGGAAAGGCCGATGGACTTCATCTTCAAGTCAAGGTGAGACCGCCATGTTATTGAAGATGGGATCTTACTGAGAGAACTATTCAATATCTAAATGATAACATTACATTTGTTGGGAATCCTTCTCTTGAACTGTCTGTTTACAATCAATTGAAGCATCAGACAAAAGAGCCTTTTGAAAATAATATTATATTTTGATTTCGGTCAAAATATAATACTTGTAAACCTGAAGAGTCGGAGCTCTAAATGTGTGCCCCACCACTTTAGTACACATAGAAACGCCACTGAATATATGTACTGTATATATAAATGTGTGCCCCACCACTTTAGTACACATAGAAACGCCACTGAATATATATACTGTATATATAAATGTGTGCCCCACCACTTTAGTACACATAGAAACGCCACTGAATATATATACTGTATATATACATGTGTGCCCCACCACTTTAGTACACATAGAAACGCCACTGAATATATATACTGTATATATAAATGTGTGCCCCACCACTTTAGTACACATAGAAACGCCACTGAATATATATACTGTATATATAAATGTGTGCCCCACCACTTTAGTACACATAGAAACGCCACTGAATATATATACTGTATATATAAATGTGGGCCCCACCACTTTAGTACACATAGAACGCCACTGAATATATATACTGTATATATAAATGTGTGCCCCACCACTTTAGTACACATAGAAACGCCACTGAATATATGTACTGTATATAAAAATGTGTGCCACTGAATATATGTACTGTATATATAAACGTGCGTCTCACCTCTTGCCGATGATCTGAGCGTAGGTCTTGACGAGGTAGTCGGAGATGTTTCTGCCTGTCAGATTCTGCAGGGAGTCGGTGGCGCTCAGCATCATCTGCGCAACAGATCGTACACAAAACATTCACATAAATATCGACACATTACTTCAGAAATATATTTAACATCACTTAACTACTACTCTGTTTGTTTCAGTGGTGATGCAATATTATTAGATTACAGCCATCTTTCATCAACGTTGTTGTTTTTTAATTAATGTTTAAAAATCAGTGTTTCATTTATATACTTTATATATGTTCATTATTACTGTTATTGTTTTATTTTAGTATAATTTGTTTTGGGGAAGTGAAATGTTGAATGTAGTGTATTTAAACCACCACTATCTATTTAATAACTCTGTTGTGTGGAATGCTGGCCTGATGGTGTGTTCAGGTGTCTGGATGGTGCGTTCAGGTGTCTGTAAGGTGCGTTCAGGTGTCAGGATGGTGCGTTCAGGTGTCAGGATGGTGTGTTCAGGTGTCAGGATGGTGCGTTCAGGTGTCTGTAAGGTGCGTTCAGGTGTCTGTAAGGTGTGTTCAGGTGTCAGGATGGTGCGTTCAGGTGTCAGGATGGTGCGTTCAGGTGTCTGTATGGTGCGTTCAGGTGTCTGTAAGGTGCGTTCAGGTGTCTGTAAGGTGCGTTCAGGTGTCAGGATGGTGCGTTCAGGTGTCTGTAAGGTGCGTTCAGGTGTCAGGATGGTGCGTTCAGGTGTCAGGATGGTGCGTTCAGGTACCTCCGGGGGGGGCAGACCTCCGGCCCCAGCAGGACAGTCCGGCAGCATCTTCTTCTTCCCCTCGCAGCTGCAGAAGCAGGGGGGGGACGGGTTATCCATCGTCCAATTTGAGGACAGGAAGAGCTGCTGGACGCTTTCAGGTACATCCGGGAAGTTCCAGTCCTCATCACCCATCGTGCAGGGAGCCTCTCTGAGGACAGAAACATACATCAGAAAGTTGAAGAGCAACACCAGTGAGTTCAGATGCTGTGCTTTAGTGAGAATGAAGTGTCCTCTTACGGGATGGGATGTCCGTCCATGCAGCGAGTCCCGAGGCCCGGAGCATCCATCAGGGACCCCAACAGCCTCTGCACGTTAGCATCTCCGGGGGCATCGTCACTACACACACACACACACACACACACACACACACACACACCACACACACACACACACACACACACAGTCAGCCTCAGTGTGTTGCAGGTGTGTGTTGCAGGTGTGTGTTACAGGTGTGTGTAAAGGTGTGTGTAAAGGTGTGTGTTACAGGTGTGTGTAAAGGTGTGTGTAAAGGTGTGTGTTACAGGTGTGTGTAAAGGTGTGTGTTACAGGTGTGTGTTACAGGTGTGTGTAAAGGTGTGTGTTGCAGGTGTGTGTTATAGGTGTGTGTTGCAGGTGTCTGTTGCAGGTGTGTGTTACAGGTGTGTGTTACAGGTGTGTGTTACAGGTGTGTGTAAAGGTGTGTGTAAAGGTGTGTGTAAAGGTGTGTGTAAAGGTGTGTGTAAAGGTGTGTGTTGTAGGTGTGTGTAAAGGTGTGTGTAAAGGTGTGTGTAAAGGTGTGTGTAAAGGTGTGTACCTGATGAAGGTCACCTGGTCCTCGTACATCCAGGGCTGCAGCTCCAGACTCGGGTAAACTCCGAAGGGCGGGACAATGAGACTGAAGACCAGAGCGATGCACACAAACACTGCCGGGAGCACGATCTGAAACAAACACACACATATATATACTTCCTCTCCACCTGTTGCACCTCCCTTCAACGTTTAAACAATAAACCGGCATGAATTGCTTCGTCGCATTCATCTAGAATCTAGATCCTGTGCCTCGAGCCAGGGAACCAGCGGGCCTTCTAGAGCACCTGGATCCGAGGGGAACTCTGAAAGAACACGCCCACTGGCTACAAATCAATATCTGATTGGTTGATCGAACTGTCAGTCCAAACGTACGCTCTCATTCAGGGCAAGGATGTGGAATACCTCGTTGAAGGATATTCTAGGGGCGGACTGGACGGATCCCGATGGGCCGGTACTGAAGCGGGCCGGTCGGACGATGTGGGTTGGATAAGTCACTAGCACCCCCCCCCACCCAAATTTACTAGCGGTATTTACTTGCGGCACCGAGGTGGGCCGGCGGTACCGAAGTGGGCCGGTCGAGAGTCCCGGGCTGATTTGTAATCCCGCCCCTGCCCAGAAACAGATCTGATTGGCTGCTTTCTTCTCTAACACAAACCACTGAAATGCGTAGTGCATGGTCCGAGAAGGACACACACATCAACACTGATATTACAGATCAACAACACAGATACGATTCCCATTTATTCATTTTATATACATTTTATTTATATAATTAAATGGATGTTTGTTTTATCTGAGTGTTCCAGGATGTTCTCTGAACACCCTGAAGGCCCTGACGGTTCACCGCTGGTAAGACATTACCTGAGCGAAGAAGCCCTTCCTGGAGCGGCGGGCGTACAGGAAGCGTTTCCACATCAGAGCCACAAACTGCTGCCTCACCAGAGCCCAGCCGGAGACCTGGTACGAGCCTTTCCCGTTGGAGAGGGTCAGCCCCTCCGTCTCCTTGCTCTCTGAGGGGACGCACATCAGGACTGGGTTAGGTCAAAGGAGTACATCGTCTAATAACGTGTTTCTTAGAGCAGTGGCTCCCAACCTTCTCGTTATTTAAAGACATCAAAGGAGCAGCTTGTAATCGTGTTTATGATATACAACATTAAAGTTAATAAAGCTGTTTACCGTGTTCTCCGTCAGACTCGTTGATGTCGTCATCAATGAGCGGCTTCAGACAGCTCTGATGGTCGCTGCCTCCGAACGCATGAGCCTTCCTGCGGCGCCGCACAGGGAACCTGCCGTCTACACACACACACACACACACACACACACACACACACACACACACACACACACACACACACACACACACACACACACACACACACACACACACACACACACACACACACACACACACACACACACACACACACACACACACACACACACACAGTGTTGACTGGAGTTCAGACTCTTATTTTGAAGGGCAGAGGTCAGAGGTCAGTCTTACCTGAGGGCACTTCAGTGTCGACTCCGTTATCTTCGGCCACTTTGAGGAAAATCTACAACGACAAAGAAAGTAGTCCTTTAATGTTTCCACCATTCAGTCATCATTTTGTTATCATCATGAGTCGCTGCCAAATAAGTTACAATAAAGACTATTCAAACGTTTACTAGATTTTATAGTGGGGGGAGTTGTTGGGGGGAGTTGTTGGGGGGAGTTGTTGGGGGGAGTTGTTGGGGAGTTGTTGGGGGGAGTTGTTGGGGGAGTTGTTGGGGGGAGTTGTTGGGGGAGTTGTTGGGGGGAGTTGTTGGGGGGAGTTGTTGGGGGGAGTTGTTGGGGGGAGTTGTTGGGGGGAGTTGTTGGGGGAGTTGTTGGGGGAGTTGTTGGGGGAGTTGTTGGGGGAGATGTTGGGGGAGTTGTTGGGGGGAGTTGTTGGGGGAGTTGTTGGGGGAGTTGTTGGGGGGAGTTGTTGGGGAGCGTTGTTGGGGGAGTTGTTGGGGAGTTGTTGGGGGAGTTGTTGGGGGAGTTGTTGGGGGAGTTGTTGGGGGAGATGTTGGGGGGAGTTGTTGGGGGAGTTGTTGGGGGAGATGTTGGGGGAGTTGTTGGGGGAGTTGTTGGGGGGAGTTGTTGGGGGAGTTGTTGGGGGAGTTGTTGGGGGAGTTGTTGGGGGAGTTGTTGGGGGAGTTGTTGGGGGGAGTTGTTGGGGGAGTTGTTGGGGGAGTTGTTGGGGGAGTTGTTGGGGGAGTTGTTGGGGGGAGTTGTTGGGGGAGTTGTTGGGGGAGTTGTTGGGGGGAGTTGTTGGGGGAGTTGTTGGGGGAGTTGTTGGGGGGAGTTGTTGGGGGAGTTGTTGGGGGAGTTGTTGGGGGGAGTTGTTGGGGGGAGTTGTTGGGGGAGTTGTTGGGGGAGTTGTTGGGGGAGTTGTTGGGGGAGTTGTTGGGGGAGTTGTTGGGGGAGATGTTGGGGGAGTTGTTGGGGGGAGTTGTTGGGGGAGTTGTTGGGGGAGTTGTTGGGGGGAGTTGTTGGGGAGTTGTTGGGGAGTTGTTGGGGGAGTTGTTGGGGGAGTTGTTGGGGGGAGTTGTTGGGGGAGTTGTTGGGGGGAGTTGTTGGGGGAGTTGTTGGGGGGAGTTGTTGGGGAGTTGTTGGGGGAGTTGTTGGGGGAGTTGTTGGGGGAGTTGTTGGGGGAGTTGTTGGGGGGGAGTTGTTGGGGGAGTTGTTGGGGGAGTTGTTGGGGGGAGTTGTTGGGGGGAGTTGTTGGGGGAGTTGTTGGGGGAGTTGTTGGGGGGAGTTGTTGGGGGAGATGTTGGGGGGAGTTGTTGGGGGAGATGTTGGGGGGAGTTGTTGGGGGAGTAAACAAGGTGTACTGTTAAAGGGTCGTTACCTCCTCCAGCGTTGTGTCCGACACCCCGTAGCTGGAGATGCCGAGTTCGGCCAGCTTCTGGTCCAGGTCGCTGAATAGCTCCGCGAAGGCCCCGTCCTTGGCCGCGCTGTACGGCAGGACGTAGGTCAGCTCGTGGCCTAGGTCCTCCACCAGGCGAGCCGCCGGGACGTGACCCTGGATCAGCCCGGAGACCTGGATCACATCGGGCAAGGGGGCGGCGCTCTCTGAGGGGGGAGGAGACGCGTCAGAGCAGCTGCAGACAAACGAATCAAACGCTCCACAGGAACAGAGGACTCACCAATAGTCGCCACCTCACTCTCATGTTCGCTGCCGAGGCCAGCGTCACTGCTGCTGATGGAGGAGCACTCCCCCTCCTGAAACACACAGAAATACTGCCTTAAACACTGTGTGTGTGTGTGTGTGTGTGTGTGTGTGTGTGTGTGTGCGTGCATGTGTGTACTTTGTTCTGATTATCAGACGTCCTCTGCTCCTTGACCTCGAGAGAAAGCGTGATCAGGTCAAGGAAACACGAAGGAGAGTTCGTCAGGTTTTAGATGAATGAATATATTTATTACACGGCCTAGTTGAACACTCGATCCTGATTGGTGGAGCACCTTCTCTCTGAGCGAGGTGCTGCTGGAGGACTTCCTGCTGACGGAGGTCCTGCCCGCCCCTTCCCTCTTCACCAGGGTCAGGTAGTATCCGGTCCCCAGCTGGTTCTTCAGGTAGAGCGAGGAGCCCACGCAGCACAGCTTCCCGTGGGAGATGATGGCGATCCGGTCCCCCAGGATGTCCGCCTCGTCCATGTGGTGCGTGGACAGGATGATGGTGCGCCCTGGGGGGGGTACAGGAAGTTAGACCACGAGACAGACCAAGAGGAGGAAGTGAGCTGGCAGTTAAAGCAAATCCTAGAGAGCGCCATATGTGGTTTACAGACTTGCACCTTTCGGCCACCGTAACCAGAGGGGTAAGTGCTAGCCAATAGCAGCACGAGTGTTCCATAGTGATGTCACTATAGGGACACAATCCAATCTGAAAGCAGATGAACATGTATACAATATAGATTGTAAAGACCCCCTGTCTCACCCTGCCGGTACTGCAGCAGCATGTCCCAGATCCCCCTCCGGGCGTACGGGTCCACGCCGGCCGTGGGCTCGTCCAGGATCACCACCTTGGACCCCCCCACGAAGGCCAGGGCCACGGACAGCTTCCTCTGCATGCCCCCCGACAGAGCGCTGGTCCGGGACTTGCGTTTGTGAGGAAGACCCGTGTCCTGCAGGATCTGCTCCACCTCCGCCTGGACCTGCTGCTCAGAGAGACCCTTCAGACGCCCGTAGAACCAGATGTGCTCCTCCACCGTCAGCCTGGGGGGGACGGGGGACAGCGGGGGACAAAGTGAGACAGGAAGAGACAAAGTGAGACAACGTGAGATAGGAAGAGACACAATGACATCCAGGCATGGTTTGGAGGACTCACATGCTGAAGAGGACGTTGTGTTGAGGACAGACACCAAGACTCTGCCGGATGGTGCTCAGTTCGGTTCGGATGTCTCGCCCTAGGATGTAGGCCGTCCCCGAGGTGGGGGGGAACAGACCTGTGAGGATGGACCTGAGGACGAGAGGGGGACATATTAACAGAAACTCTCATCTCAAAGCCCGCAGCTACAGGGTAACTGGTGGAGGATCCGTTTCTAAACCCTGTCCACTCCTCTCCGGCGTCCCACAGGGCTCTGTCCTGGGTCCACTCCTCTTTTCTCTGGACACTTTTGGCTGTCTTATCTATTTTCATTGCTTCTCCTACCGCAGCATTCTGTCTTTTGCCCGGATCTGAAACCCAGGTGGTCGCATACATCGTGACATCTGGATGTCTGCTCACCACCTGGAGCTCAACCTAAACATGGTGGTGGTCTCTGGTCTTTACTCACATGGTGGTCTCTAGTCTCTACTCACATGGTGGTGGTCTCTAGTCTTTGCTCACATGGTGGTGGTCTCTAGTCTCTACTCACATGGTGGTGGTCTCTAGTCTCTACTCAGATGGTGGTGGTCTCTAGTCTCTACTCAGATGGTGGTGGTCTCTAGTCTCTACTCACATGGTGGTGGTCTCTAGTCCCTACTCACATGGTGGTGGTCTCTAGTTTCTACTCACATGGTGGTGGTCTCTAGTCTCTACTCACATGGTGGTGGTCTCTAGTCTCTACTCACATGGTGGTGGTCTCTAGTCTCTACTCACATGGTGGTGGTCTCTAGTCTCTACTCACATGGTGGTGGTCTCTAGTCCCTACTCCATGGTGGTCTCTAGTCCCTACTCACATGGTGGTGGTCTCTAGTCCCTACTCACATGGTGGTCTCTAGTCTCTACTCACATGGTGGTGGTCTCTAGTCTCTACTCACATGGTGGTCTCTAGTCTCTACTCACATGGTGGTCTCTAGTCTCTACTCACATGGTGGTGGTCTCTAGTCTCTACTCACATGGTGGTGGTCTCTAGTCCCTACTCACATGGTGGTGGTCTCTAGTCCCTACTCACATGGTGGTGGTCTCTAGTCCCTACACACATGGTGGTGGTCTCTAGTCTCTACTCACATGGTGGTGGTCTCTAGTCCCTACTCACATGGTGGTGGTCTCTAGTCCCTACTCACATGGTGGTGGTCTCTAGTCTCTACTCACATGGTGGTCTCTAGTCTCTACTCACATGGTGGTGGTCTCTAGTCTCTACTCACATGGTGGTGGTCTCTAGTCCCTACTCACATGGTGGTGGTCTCTAGTCCCTACTCACATGGTGGTCTCTAGTCCCTACTCACATGGTGGTGGTCTCTAGTCCCTACTCACATGGTGGTGGTCTCTAGTCCCTACTCACATGGTGGTGGTCTCTAGTCTCTACTCACATGGTGGTGGTCTCTAGTCCCTACTCACATGGTGGTGGTCTCTAGTCCCTACTCACATGGTGGTGGTCTATAGTCTCTACTCACATGGTGGTCTCTAGTCTCTACTCACATGGTGGTGGTCTCTAGTCTCTACTCACATGGTGGTGGTCTCTAGTCTCTACTCACATGGTGGTGGTCTCTAGTCCCTACTCACATGGTGGTGGTCTCTAGTCCCTACTCACATGGTGGTCTCTAGTCCCTACTCACATGGTGGTGGTCTCTAGTCCCTACTCACATGGTGGTGGTCTCTAGTCCCTACTCACATGGTGGTGGTCTCTAGTCCCTACTCACATGGTGGTGGTCTCTAGTTTCTACTCACATGGTGGTGGTCTCTAGTCTCTACTCACATGGTGGTGGTCTCTAGTCTCTACTCACATGGTGGTGGTCTCTAGTCTCTACTCACATGGTGGTGGTCTCTAGTCTCTACTCACATGGTGGTGGTCTCTAGTCCCTACTCACATGGTGGTCTCTAGTCCCTACTCACATGGTGGTGGTTGCTAGTCCCTACTCACATGGTGGTGGTCTCTAGTCTCTACTCACATGGTGGTGGTTTCTAGTCCCTACTCACATAGTGGTGGTCTCTAGTCCCTACTCACATGGTGGTCTCTAGTCCCTACTCACATGGTGGTCTCTAGTCCCTACTCACATGGTGGTCTCTAGTCTCTACTCACATGGTGGTCTCTAGTCCCTACTCACATGGTGGTCTCTAGTCCCTACTCACATGGTGGTGTCTAGTCCCTACTCACATGGTGGTCTCTAGTCTCTACTCACATGGTGGTCTCTAGTCCCTACTCACATGGTGGTCTCTAGTCCCTACTCACATGGTGGTCTCTAGTCCCTACTCACATGGTGGTCTCTAGTCTCTACTCACATGGTGGTGGTCTTGCCGGCCCCGTTGTGTCCCAGGAAGGAGGTGATCTGTCCCTCGTAGAACCCCAGCGTCAGTCCGTCCACCGCCAGCTTCTTTCCGTGGGTGTAAACCTTCACCAGGTTCTCCACGTAGACGCCGGGCTCCAGGTGGGCCGGTTCCTCCTCCATGCACACCACTGGGAACAGGAAGTCGCTTTCACAATAAGAGTCTCTTTCACAGTAAGGGTCACAGGAAGTCTCTTTCACAGCTAAAGTCACAGGAAGTCACTTTCACAATAAGAGTCACAGGAAGTCGCTTTCACAATAAGAGTCTCTTTCACAGTAAGGGTCACAGGAAGTCTCTTTCATAATAAGGGTCACAGGAAGTCTCTTTCACAATAAGGGTCACAGGAGTCTCTTTCACAATAAGGGTCACAGGAAGTCTCTTTCACAATAAGGGTCTCTTTCACAGTAAGAGTCACAGGAAGTCTCTTTCACAATAAGAGTCACAGGAGGTCTCTTTCACAATAAGAGTCACAGGAGGTCTCTTTCACAATAAAAGTCTCTTTCACAGTAAGAGTCACAGGAAGTCTCTTTCACAATAAGAGTCACAGGAAGTCTCTTTCACAATAAGAGTCACAGGAAGTCACTTTCACAATAAGAGTCACAGGAAGTCTCTTTCACAATAAGAGTCACAGGAAGTCTCTTTCACAATAAGAGTCACAGGAAGTCTCTTTCACAATAAGAGTTACAGGAAGTCACTTTCACAATAAGAGTCACAGGAAGTCTCTTTCACAATAAGAGTCACAGGAAGTCACTTTCACAATAAGAGTCACAGGAAGTCACTTTCACAGCTAAAGTCACAGGAAGTCTCTTTCACAATAAGAGTCATAGGAAGTCTCTTTCACAATAAGAGTCATAGGAAGTCTCTTTCACAATAAGAGTCACAGGAAGTCTCTTTCACAATAAGAGTCACAGGAAGTCACTTTCACAATAAGAGTCACAGGAAGTCCCTTTCACAGCTAAAGTCACAGCAAGTCCCTTTCACATAAAAGTCTTTCACGTAAGATCACAGAGTCTCTTTCACAGTAAGAGTCACAGGAAGTCACTTTCACAGCTAAAGTCACAGGAAGTCTCTTTCACAATAAAAGCCTCACCTTCTGGGTTTGCCTTCTGGCTCAGGTGGACCTTGGACCTGACGTAGGGCTCCCCCCACCAGTAGGACTTGGTGAAGAGGAAGAACCAGGGCCGAGGGATCCCGTACTGACCTGAGACACAGACAGACATTACTCACAGTCCCAGAGTGCTTTGTGTTCCTGCAGTTCAGCGTCTCCTGAGGATGTTTCTACGTCTCCCTGTTAGTTTAGAATAATAACATGTAATCCCATGCTGTCTGTGACAGCCCGTGACATCACAGAGCCCGCCCACTAGGTTTAAAACCTGTACTGGTGAAGGTCACAGGTGAAGGTCACAGGTGAGCAGTGGGTCACCGGTGAAGGTCACAGGTGAAGGTCACAGGTGAAGGTCACCGGTTTCCTCCAAAGAGAGTCACATTCTCATTCACCATCACCATCTTTACTATCCAATCAGAAAGAGGCTGAAGCAACGAGAGGCCCGCCCTTCTTCTTCTTAGAGATATCCCAAACCTTTGTTGTGGACAAACTTCACTTCAGATCACATGACGAGAAAAATCACAGGTCAGGTTTGAGGTGTCGAGTCTCTTCAGGCGAACGCTTCCACCCAGAAGAAAAACCCGATAAAGCAAAAATCAAGATTTAAAACGATTGTGCAGAATATATTTAATCGAGGGATGAATCCGAAAATAAAGCGTTCTAGTGTGAGAATCTCCAACACGTGATACGCTCGTCACTTTTTACAATTGCCTTTACTCATTTTCAGCCGTGGTCGTTTACTCGTGGTCGTTTACTCGCGGTCGTTTACTCGCGGTCGTTTACTCGCGGTCGTTTACTCGCGGTCGTTTACTCGCGGTCGTTTACTCGCGGTCGTTTACTCGCAGTTGTTTACTCGCAGTTGTTTACTCGCAGTTGTTTACTTGTGGTTGTGTATTCATGGTTGTTTACTCGTGGTTGTTTACTCACAGTTGTTTACTCGCAGTTGTTTACTCGCAGTTGTTTACTTGTGGTTGTGTATTCATGGTTGTTTACTCGCGGTTGTTTACTCACAGTTGTTTACTCGCAGTTGTTTACTCGCAGTTGTTTACTCGCAGTTGTTTACTTGTGGTTGTGTATTCATGGTTGTTTACTCGCGGTTGTTTACTCGCAGTTGTTTACTCGCAGTTGTTTACTCGTGGTTGTTTACTCGCAGTTGTTTACTTGTGGTTGTGTATTCATGGTTGTTTACTCGCGGTTGTTTACTCGCAGTTGTTTACTCGCAGTTGTTTACTTGCAGTTGTTTACTCGCAGTTGTTTACTCGCAGTTGTGTACTCATGGTTGTGTATGGTATGACTGATGAGGTAGTCTTCATTGCCCTGCTGGGCCACCTCAGCTGTAACACCGGTGCCCCGCTGTGGGACTAATGAAGGAGCTCTGATCCAAAGTCCTCTCACCTGGGAACACGGACTCGATGTACCAGGTGAGCAGGCCGTACAGGAAGGAGTCCACGTACATCATGATGATGGAGGTGCGCAGGCTGTAGTCGTCCTCTTCTAGGGGGCTGGACACCAGGTTGCTCCACTGGATGCCCACGCCCTGCTCCTCGAACAGGGAGAAGTATTCGCAGCCGAACCCGAACGCCACGGGGGACAGGAGGCTCTGCGGGATCACGTGTATTCATCACAACACAAACAGGATCTAATCTTATTTTCTGTTGTTGTTTATCTGATTATATTTACATGGATATAGCATTTTGCATTCACTGCAACATTAGCTCATTTATCCGACATGAATATAGTTCCCCTCTCTTTGTTAATGTACATTTGTAAAGTCTTTTGGTGCTGCTGTAAAGCAAACATTTACACCTCTTATCGTCTTACAAGAGTAATGTTCAGTAATATAATCTTTAAATTAGTTTATAGTCTTAGGGCTTATATACATCATTCAATACGATGGCTGGTGGGCGAAGTTCTTACCGCGAATACTTTGGCCCCGTAGCCGATGTAGTCCTGCCAGGCGACGCAGAGCACGTAGGGCAGGTAGAGCGTGAAGTAGATGATGCCGCCGCACGCCGCCGCCAGGTTAGCGCGGTTGAACGCCGTGCTGAGCAGGAAGCACTGCATGATGGTCACTACCGCGAAGGATCCCATGAACAGGAAGACCACGCCGGGGTCGCTGTAGGGCAGCAGGTCCCCCATCTGCATGGAGGACATTTTTAAGATTATAAACGGCAAGGCACCCCCACCACTCTGCACCTTTATACAGCAGAACCACACGGGCTGCCCTAAGAGGGACTGTGCGGTCCCCCTAGGTCCAGTTCCTTTGGTCAACACTGTTTCTCTGTGAGGGCATCGACACCCTGGAACACAAGACCAATACAGGTCAGGAATAACTCCTCCTGTCATGCATTTAACCACCATCATAAGAACGGGCCTTTAAGCAATCAAACACGTGAACACCTTGAACTGTATCGGAGTACGATAGGTGCTATTCTTTTTAATTATGTTTGTATTTCTCTAGTCTTGTTGTGGTGATTCAACATCTTGCCAAGGACAACAGTTGAACATTAGCCTGCTGGCTAACACTGGCATGTTTACAGTGATGCTGATTAATGTGCACTGTCCTTTAAATAAACAAACAAACAAACAAACAAGGAACCCGGTTAATGTTTGTAGGGTTACAACAGCTAAGAGCTAACAGCTAACGGCTAACAGCTAACAGCTAACAGCTAACGGCTAACAGCTAACGGCTAACAGCTAACGGCTATCAGCTAACGGCTAACAGCTAACAGCTATCAGCTAACGGCTAACAGCTAACGGCTAACAGCTAACGGCTAACAGCTAACGGCTATCAGCTAACAGCTAACGGCTAACAGCTCACGGCTAACAGCTAACAGCTAACGGCTAACGGCTAACAGCTAACAGCTAACGGTTAACAGCTAACGGCTAACGGCTAACCATCGTTATGACATCATAAAGGGGATTTTCATAATAGGTGACCAGGTGGAGTTCTGACCTTGAGCTGCAGCACCAGCAGGCTGGCGCTGACCAGCAGGGGCACCAGGCTGCTGAGGAACCAGCTGAACCACAGGATGCCGTTGTTCAGGCCCATGATCCTCATGGTCTCCTTCAGGCGAGCCTCCTTCTCGTACACAATGCTCTTCAGGATGATGGCCACCGAGTACATCCAGGCCAGAGTCATGAAGAGAGGCATGGAGCGGCTCATCACCCGCAGGAAGCTGGACACAGGGACACCGGGACAGAAAGACACAAAGACAACAAGACAGGAGGAGGCAGACACGACACCCGAGGACCGACAAAGACACCCGGACACAGGACACCAGGATAGAAAGACACAAAGACAGAAGGAGGAGACACAAGGACACCCAAACACAGGACACCAGGACGCAAAGACACCAGGACACAAAGACACCAGAATACAAATACACAAGGACACAAAGACACCAGGACACCAGAATACAAGGACACAAGGACACAGGGACACCAGGATAGAAAGACACAAAGACAGAAGGAGGAGACACAAGGACACCCAAACACAGGACACCAGGACAGAAAGACACCAGGACAGAAAGACAGAAAGACACAAAGACAGGAGGAGGAGACACCAGGACGCAAAGACACCAGGACACAAAGACACCAGAATACAAATACACAAGGACACAAAGACACAGGGACACCAGGACACAAAGACACCAGGACATGTTAGGCAGGTGTATTACCGCAGCAGCTCAAAGTGATTTACAAAATGAAAAACCTTAAAAGCATTTAGAAAAACCAAAGACTATGTTGTCCAACCAGACTGATGAGTTTCATGACTCTCACTGCCGGGGTTAGGGGGTTCCTCGACTTCACTGCTCACTGCTCAAAGTCACTAGTTACACTACTTTTGGATTACTCTACACTCAGTGCTGAGTTCTCCCCACTGTGAAGCGTCTCAGGGACACAGCGACAAGCTGACTGCAGCGGGGTTTGAACCTGAGCCCCTGAGCCCAACACCAGCGCACAACCCACCGCGCCACACGCCTCCCCCTATATAGTTAACCTCATGTCCAGATCGGCACTGTCTCTCCCTGCTGGTCGAACATGTGCTTCTCTTCAGCCCGGTTCAGAACCGCTCCAGGACAGAGTTCCCCCTGAGGGCCGCCGCCCGCTGCCTATTTCTCGCTCAACATGTTTTGGGAAAGACTGCGATTCCACCGGGGAACCCATGGACGTAAAGATGAAACGGGCGACATTTCCTCCACGATGTTTGCCTCGCCTGTATGAGACTGCTGCGTCCCCCCCTCCATGACCTCTGAGACGTTTGGTTATTGTTCTGTCCTCCCGCTAGTCAGAGGAAGGTACCGAGTGCCATCCTGTCTGAAGCACCGCCGCGTACACACACCTGTAATCTGATTACTGTAACACTTTGGGCTTTGACAGCGTGACCGTGTCGTGTGGGGTTTCCTCACATGTCGTCCACGTAGCAGGGGTAGGGCATCTGCTGGATGTAGACGCCGGTCTTCTCCTTGGTGCCCGTCAGCGTTCGGACGATGGCCTGCTCGATGACGTCCTGCAGGTACGTGAAGCCGCCCCAGATGTACCGCATGTCCTCGAAGGGGTCTGCACGGGGGCCGGGGGTCCCAGTACCTGAAGGCATCACGAGGACAGCAGTCATGATAAAGTAACTTTAAAGGTCCTCAGCGCTCAGAGATATCCTGAGCCTGTCTCTGATTGGCTGAAACACCAAACAGATCATTGCAGCATTACCCATAATCCCCTCTGTTTCAGCCCTGTTTCCAAAGTGCTGTGACAGAGGGGACACATGTTGATGTAGAAGAGACATGAAGAAGAGGGGACACATGTTGATGTAGAAGAGACATGGAGAAGAGGGGACACATGTTGATGTAGAAGAGACATGGAGAAGAGGGGACACATGTTGATGTAGAAGAGACACGAAGAAGAGGGGACATGTGTTGATGTAGAAGAGACATGAAGAAGAGGGGACACATGTTGATGTAGAAGAGACATGAAGAAGAGGGGACACATGTTGATGTAGAAGAGACATGAAGAAGAGGGGACACATGTTGATGTAGAAGAGACATGAAGAAGAGGGGACACATGTTGATGTAGAAGAGACATGAAGAAGAGGGGACACATGTTGATGTAGAAGAGACATGAGAAGAGGGGACACATGTTGATGTAGAAGAGACATGAAGAAGAGGGGACACATGTTGATGTAGAAGAGACATGAGAAGAGGGGACACATGTTGATGTAGAAGAGACATGAAGAAGAGGGGACACATGTTGATGTAGAAGAGACATGAAGAAGAGGGGACACATGTTGATGTAGAAGAGACATGAAGAAGAGGGGACACGTGTTGATGTAGAAGAGACATGAAGAAGAGGGGACACATGTTGATGTAGAAGAGACATGAAGAAGAGGGGACACATGTTGATGTAGAAGAGACATGAAGAAGAGGGGACACATGTTGATGTAGAAGAGACATGAAGAAGAGGGGACACATGTTGATGTAGAAGAGACATGAAGAAGAGGGGACACATGTTGATGTAGAAGAGACATGAAGAAGAGGGGACACGTGTTGATGTAGAAGAGACACGAAGAAGAGGGGACACATGTTGATGTAGAAGAGACACGAAGAAGAGGGGACACATGTTGATGTAGAAGAGACACGAGAGAAGAGGGGACACATGTTGATGTAGAAGAGACATGAAGAAGAGGGGACACATGTTGATGTAGAAGAGACATGAAGAAGAGGGGACACATGTTGATGTAGAAGAGACACGAAGAAGAGGGGACACATGTTGATGTAGAAGAGACACGAAGAAGAGGGGACACATGTTGATGTAGAAGAGACATGAAGAAGAGGGGACACATGTTGATGTAGAAGAGACATGAAGAAGAGGGGACACATGTTGATGTAGAAGAGACATGAAGAAGAGGGGACACATGTTGATGTAGAAGAGACATGAAGAAGAGGGGACACATGTTGATGTAGAAGAGACATGAGAAGAGGGGACACATGTTGATGTAGAAGAGACATGAGAAGAGGGGACACATGTTGATGTAGAAGAGAC
>CM070498.1:542385-544885 GCA_036324585.1 Champsocephalus esox
AATTTAGTGACTCAGGAGCACCTCGTGGATTAGGGTTCATTAGTGACTCAGGAGCACCTCGTGGATTAGGGTTAATTTAGTGACTCAGGAGCACCTCGTGGATTAGGGTTAATTTAGTGACTCAGGAGCACCTCGTGGATTAGGGTTAGGGTTCATTTAGTGACTCAGGAGCACCTCGTGGATTAGGGTTAGGGTTAATTTAGTGACTCAGGAGCACCTCGTGGATTAGGGTTAATTTAGTGACTCAGGAGCACCTCGTGGATTAGGGGTTAATTTAGTGACTCAGGAGCACCTCGTGGATTAGGGTTAATTTAGTGACTCAGGAGCACCTCGTGGATTAGGGTTAGGGTTAATTTAGTGACTCAGGAGCACCTCGTGGATTAGGGTTAATTTAGTGACTCAGGAGCACCTCGTGGATTAGGGTTAGGGATAATTTAGTGACTCAGGAGCACCTCGTGGATTAGGGTTAGGGTTAATTTAGTGACTCAGGAGCACCTCGTGGATTAGGGTTAATTTAGTGACTCAGGAGCACCTCGTGGATTAGGGTTAGGGTTCATTAGTGACTCAGGAGCACCTCGTGGATTAGGGTTAATTTAGTGACTCAGGAGCACCTCGTGGATTAGGGTTAGGGTTAATTTAGTGACTCAGGAGCACCTCGTGGATTAGGGTTAATTTAGTGACTCAGGAGCACCTCGTGGATTAGGGTTAATTTAGTGACTCAGGAGCACCTCGTGGATTAGGGTTAGGGTTAATTTAGTGACTCAGGAGCACCTCGTGGATTAGGGTTAATTTAGTGACTCAGGAGCACCTCGTGGATTAGGGTTAGGGTTAATTTAGTGCCTCAGGAGCACCTCGTGGATTAGGGTTAGGGTTAATTTAGTGACTCAGGAGCACCTCGTGGATTAGGGTTAATTTAGTGACTCAGGAGCACCTCGTGGATTAGGGTTCATTTAGTGACTCAGGAGCACCTCGTGGATTAGGGTTAGGGGTAATTTAGTGACTCAGGAGCACCTCGTGGATTAGGGTTAGGGTTAATTTAGTGACTCAGGAGCACCTCGTGGATTAGGGTTAATTTAGTGACTCAGGAGCACCTCGTGGATTAGGGTTCACTTAGTGACTCAGGAGCACCTCGTGGATTAGGGTTAGGGTTAATTTAGTGACTCAGGAGCACCTCGTGGATTAGGGTTAGGGTTAATTTAGTGACTCAGGAGCACCTCGTGGATTAGGGTTAGGGTTAATTTAGTGACTCAGGAGCACCTCGTGGATTAGGGTTCATTTAGTGACTCAGGAGCACCTCGTGGATTAGGGTGAATTTAGTGACTCAGGAGCACCTCGTGGATTAGGGTTAATTTAGTGACTCAGGAGCACCTCGTGGATTAGGGTTAGGGTTAATTTAGTGACTCAGGAGCACCTCGTGGATTAGGGTTAATTTAGTGACTCAGGAGCACCTCGTGGATTAGGGTTAGGGTTAATTTAGTGACTCAGGAGCACCTCGTGGATTAGGGTTAGGGTTAACTTAGTGACTCAGGAGCACCTCGTGGATTAGGGTTAGGGTTAACTTGGTGACTCAGGAGCACCTCGTGGATTAGGGTTAGGGTTAATTTAGTGACTCAGGAGCACCTCGTGGGTTAGGGTTAACTTAGTGACTCAGGAGCACCTCGTGGATTAGGGTTAGGGTTCACTTAGTGACTCAGGAGCACCTCGTGGATTAGGGTTAGGGTTAATTTAGTGACTCAGGAGCACCTCGTGGATTAGGGTTAGGGGTAACTTAGTGACTCAGGAGCACCTCGTGGATTAGGGTTAGGGTTAATTTAGTGACTCAGGAGCACCTCGTGGATTAGGGTTAGGGTTCACTTAGTGACTCAGGAGCACCTCGTGGATTAGGGTTAGAGTTAATTAGTGACTCAGGAGCACCTCATGGATGACCCTCTGCGTGGCCGGCGTGTCGGGCGTGTACAGGATCTTCCCCATCAGCAGCGGCTTCAGAGCCGTCCAGATCATCCGGGACATCGGGTTGGAGTCCAGACTCTGGACCAGGCTGTTGCAGTACGGCGCTGGAACACACATCATTAAAGCTGTGTTTTAATTCAGAATGAGGAAGGAGCGCTGCGTAGTGTTGTTGCTATAATGCAGGGGGTTTCAAGTGCGCTTCAAAGAGTCCAGCAAGAGAACATGAAACGCTCTGGTTTCGCTGTCGACCTTTCTCTTTCTTCAGCACGCCATTCGAGTGACTCCGACTGTTCCTCTCCTCTCGTCAGCGTTTGCTCCTTATTACACTCACCGTACTTTAGTGGGAACAATGAGTCAGCGTCTCTCTGGCACCCCCGGGGGGGCGCGCCCCTCCCCTGAAGCTCTCTGGCACCCCCTGGGGGGCGCGCCCCTCCCCTGAAGCTCTCTGGCACCCCCTGGGGGGCGCGCCCCTCCCCTGAAGGTCTCTGGCACCCCCTGGGGGGCGCGCCTCACACTTTGAAAACCGCTGATATAGAGAGCATAGAGTATA
>CM070498.1:547385-572385 GCA_036324585.1 Champsocephalus esox
TTTCTCTCCCGGTTCCCGTGGAAACGTTTCAGAGCGTCAGCAGATCGTAGATCTCTGAAACAAAAGACACAAACACCGCTCTGAAAGTAAGGAAAGTCAAAGTGTGTATTCGATGGAAACTTTCTACTGGTGTTGATCTGTATTTGGGGATAGTGTGATAAATGTGTGATTCCTACTCTTCTATATATATATATATATATTTCAGTAATCAAGCTTTTTAAATGTAAAAGGAAGACTCTTAATCTCCAGTGATGTTCCTGATTCTGTGCCGTCGAAAAGTCCAAATGTTGAGAAGAGTCCACATTCTGGAACCTAAGTAGTTTTCCAGCGCAGCATAAAGAAATAAAGAAACGTCTCACTATTATTCAGATCAACAAAAAACTCTCTTTACGTATATTCATTTTTTCTTTGGCGTGATTTCTTGACTTCATGTTTGCTCTAGTGTTGACTCTACAGGTGAGTTCACCTGGACGGGCTTCAGGAAGTCCAGGTTGTCCAGGAAGAGTTTCTCGGCGGCGTCCAGCCAGCCAATGGGCGCGCTGCAGATCACTTCCTGTAAACCAGCCGCCAGCCGAGGGTCAGCCAGCGTCACGAAGTCCTGCAGCCGGCGCCCCCCCCCGGCCGGGACACAGGTCCTGCAGGTGCACGCCGTACCCCTTCAGAAGCACCTGAGAGGAGGGGGGGGGGCAGAACCAGATCAGAACCAGAAATCACCAGAACCCCTTTATTCGTCCCAGAGGGGAAATTGACATTGTTCCAGCGGAAAAGTATTACACCGGATTTAATTTAGTCTTAATGTACATTATTTAATTTCATATTCTCTTCTTGTACATATCATATTCTATTATATGTATATTGACTTCTTGCACTACTTTCTCCCTGTAGTGCTGTATGCTGTGTCTTAGTGTTGGAGGAGCTCAGGTCAGAGGAAGCTGCAGCTGCTGAGCAACCTTTGAGTCTTTGAAGAGGCTTCGTGCTAACTAGGAAGCAGAAGGAAAGACACTTAAGAAGCTTGATCTCGTTTCATCTCATTTCTCCGGCTCGTTCTCCTCCACGATCTCAGACTTTGTGATCAATTACTAAATATTTCAGAATTTCAATTCATATTTTAATTTAGACTTAAATCTACAGCATGTTAGGTTTCAATTCACTTTTCATTTATGTTTCTAATTCTAAACAGGTAGATTCCATATTATCTATTTAAATTCTTCATTCATAATCAATTCCATATTTTAGGACTTTAATTCATTCTACTCTTCATATCTTTAAATATCCTCGCCTTCTCCAGGTTGACGTCGGCGTCTCGGATCAGAAGCACGTTCTCCTCGGACATCGAGGCGTTCCTCAGCAGGAAGTCGCTCATCGTCTCTTTGTCTCGCAGGAAGTGCTTCAGCTTGAACCCTGAGGAGACAGGAGACGTGGGATGGGGGCGTGTCAGTATGCTAATGGCTGTGATGTCATCGGCATGCAGTCACATGTCTGCAGGACGCTGACAAACATCGGGGATAAAAACGTGTAATAAACGCAGATCTGAAATATCAAACTGTTTTCTCATGACGTTATCTCTCGACCCGACGACGCGTGTGAGGTTCACACATGTGCTTTAGAGGAGGGAAGCAGTGCAGTACAAATACTTTGTTACTGTGCTTTAGTCCATGTTTCTGGTATCAGTACTTTACTCCTCTACTTCTGACCACGTTTTACATTGACTTCTCACATGTTGAACTCAAATACCTGTACTTTCTACTTCTTACATGTTGAACTCAAATACCTGTACTTTCTACTTCTTACATGTTGAACACAAATACCTGTACTTTCTACTTCTCACATGTTGAACTCAAATACCTGTACTTTCTACTTCTTACATGTTGAACTCAAATACCTGTACTTTCTACTTCTTACATGTTGAACTCAAATACCTGTACTTTCTACTTCTCACATGTTGAACTCAAATACCTGTACTTTCTACTTCTTACATGTTGAACTCAAATACCTGTACTTTCCACTTCTCACATGTTGAACTCAAATACCTGTACTTTCCACTTCTTACATGTTGAACTCAAATACCTGTACTTTCTACTTCTCTCATGTTGAACTCAAATACCTGTACTTTCTACTTCTCTCATGTTGAACTCAAATACCTGTACTTTCTACTTCTTACATGTTGAACTCAAATACCTGTACTTTCTACTTCTTACATGTTGAACCCAAATACCTGTACGTTTCTACTTCTTACATGTTGAACCCAAATACCTGTACTTTCTACTTCTTACATGTTGAACCCAAATACCTGTACGTTTCTACTTCTCTCATGTTGAACACAAATACCTGTACTTTCTACTTCTCACATGTTGAACTCAAATACCTGTACTTTCTACTTCTCACATGTTGAACACAAATACCTGTACTTTCTACTTCTGACATGTTGAAAATCAAATACCTGTACTTTCTACTTCTCACATGTTGAACTCAAATACCTGTACTTTCTACTTCTTACATGTTGAACACAAATACCTGTACTTTCTACTTCTTACATGTTGAACACAAATACCTGTACTTTCTACTTCTGACATGTTGAACACAAATACCTGTACTTTCTACTTCTGACATGTTGAACACAAATACCTGTACTTTCTACTTCTTACATGTTGAACACAAATACCTGTACTTTCTACTTCTGACATGTTGAACACAAATACCTGTACTTTCTACTTCTACATGTTGAACACAAATACCTGTACTTTCTACTTCTTACATGTTGAACTCAAATACCTGTACTTTCTACTTCTCTCATGTTGAACTCAAATACCTGTACTTTCTACTTCTCACATGTTGAACACAAATACCTGTACTTTCTACTTCTCTCATGTTGAACTCAAATACCTGTACTTTCTACTTCTGACATGTTGAACACAAATACCTGTACTTTCTACTTCTTACATGTTGAACTCAAATACCTGTACTTTCTACTTCTCTCATGTTGAACACAAATACCTGTACTTTCTACTTCTTACATGTTGAACACAAATACCTGTACTTTCTACTTCTCACATGTTGAACTCAAATACCTGTACTTTCTACTTCTCACATGTTGAACCCAAATACCTGTACTTTCTACTTCTCTCATGTTGAACACAAATACCTGTACTTTCTACTTCTTACATGTTGAACCCAAATACCTGTACTTTCTACTTCTCACATGTTGAACCCAAATACCTGTACTTTCTACTTCTCTCATGTTGAACACAAATACCTGTACTTTCTACTTCTTACATGTTGAACCCAAATACCTGTACTTTCTACTTCTCACATGTTGAACTCAAATACCTGTACTTTCTACTTCTCTCATGTTGAACACAAATACCTGTACTTTCTACTTCTTACATGTTGAACTCAAATACCTGTACTTTCTACTTCTCTCATGTTGAACTAAAATACCTGTACTTTCTACTTCTTACATGTTGAACACAAATACCTGTACTTTCTACTTCTCACATGTTGAACTCAAATACCTGTACTTTCTACTTCTCACATGTTGAACCCAAATACCTGTACTTTCTACTTCTCTCATGTTGAACACAAATACCTGTACTTTCTACTTCTTACATGTTGAACCCAAATACCTGTACTTTCTACTTCTCACATGTTGAACCCAAATACCTGTACTTTCTACTTCTCTCATGTTGAACACAAATACCTGTACTTTCTACTTCTTACATGTTGAACCCAAATACCTGTACTTTCTACTTCTCACATGTTGAACTCAAATACCTGTACTTTCTACTTCTCTCATGTTGAACACAAATACCTGTACTTTCTACTTCTTACATGTTGAACTCAAATACCTGTACTTTCTACTTCTTACATGTTGAACTCAAATACCTGTACTTTCTACTTCTCTCATGTTGAACTCAAATACCTGTACTTTCTACTTCTTACATGTTGAACTCAAATACCTGTACTTTCTACTTCTTACATGTTGAACCCAAATACCTGTACTTTCTACTTCTTACATGTTGAACTCAAATACCTGTACTTTCTACTTCTTACATGTTGAACCCAAATACCTGTACTTTCTACTTCTTACATGTTGAACTCAAATACCTGTACTTTCTACTTCTTACATGTTGAACTCAAATACCTGTACTTTCTACTTCTCACATGTTGAACCCAAATACCTGTACTTTCTACTTCTCACATGTTGAACCCAAATACCTGTACTTTCTACTTCTCACATGTTGAACTCAAATACCTGTACTTTCTACTTCTCACATGTTGAACTCAAATACCTGTACTTTCTACTTCTCTCATGTTGAACTCAAAATACCTGTACTTTCTACTTCTCTTACGTTGAACTCAAATACCTGTACTTTCTGCTTCTGACATGTTGAACACAAATACCTGTAGTTTCTACTTCTTACATGTTGAACACAAATACCTGTACTTTCTACTTCTTACATGTTGAACCCAAATACCTGTACTTTCTACTTCTGACATGTTGAACACAAATACCTGTACTTTCTACTTCTCACATGTTGAACTCAAATACCTGTACTTTCTACTTCTCACATGTTGAACTCAAATACCTGTACTTTCTACTTCTTACATGTTGAACTCAAATACCTGTACTTTCTACTTCTTACATGTTGAACACAAATACCTGTACTTTCTACTTCTCACATGTTGAACTCAAATACCTGTACTTTCTACTTCTCACATGTTGAACTCAAATACCTGTACTTTCTACTTCTCACATGTTGAACTCAAATACCTGTACTTTCTACTTCTTACATGTTGAACTCAAATACCTGTACTTTCTACTTCTTACATGTTGAACTCAAATACCTGTACTTTCTACTTCTTACATGTTGAACTCAAATACCTGTACTTTCTACTTCTCTCATGTTGTACTCAAATACCTGTACTTTCTACTTCTTACATGTTGAACTCAAATACCTGTACTTTATACTTCTTACATGTTGAACTCAAATACCTGTACTTTCTACTTCTCTCATGTTGAACCCAAATACCTGTACTTTCTACTTCTTACATGTTGAACTCAAATACCTGTACTTTCTACTTCTCTCATGTTGAACCAAATACCTGTACTTTCTACTTCTTACATGTTGAACTCAAATACCTGTACTTTCTACTTCTCTCATGTTGAACCCAAATACCTGTACTTTCTACTTCTTACATGTTGAACTCAAATACCTGTACTTTCTACTTCTCTCATGTTGAACTCAAATACCTGTACTTTCTACTTCTTACATGTTGAACTCAAATACCTGTACTTTCTACTTCTTACATGTTGAACACAAATACCTGTACTTTCTACTTCTCACATGTTGAACTCAAATACCTGTACTTTCTACTTCTTACATGTTGAACTCAAATACCTGTACTTTCTACTTCTTACATGTTGAACTCAAATACCTGTACTTTCTACTTCTCACATGTTGAACTCAAATACCTGTACTTTCTACTTCTTACATGTTGAACTCAAATACCTGTACTTTCTACTTCTCACATGTTGAACTCAAATACCTGTACTTTCTACTTCTTACATGTTGAACTCAAATACCTGTACTTTCTACTTCTCTCATGTTGAACTCAAATACCTGTACTTTCTACTTCTCTCATGTTGAACACAAATACCTGTACTTTCTACTTCTTACATGTTGAACTCAAATACCTGTACTTTCTACTTCTTACATGTTGAACCAAATACCTGTACTTTCTACTTCTTACATGTTGAACCCAAATACCTGTACTTTCTACTTCTTACATGTTGAACCCAAATACCTGTACTTTCTACTTCTCTCATGTTGAACACAAATACCTGTACTTTCTACTTCTCACATGTTGAACTCAAATACCTGTACTTTCTACTTCTCACATGTTGAACACAAATACCTGTACTTTCTACTTCTGACATGTTGAACACAAATACCTGTACTTTCTACTTCTCACATGTTGAACTCAAATACCTGTACTTTCTACTTCTTACATGTTGAACACAAATACCTGTACTTTCTACTTCTTACATGTTGAACACAAATACCTGTACTTTCTACTTCTGACATGTTGAACACAAATACCTGTACTTTCTACTTCTGACATGTTGAACACAAATACCTGTACTTTCTACTTCTTACATGTTGAACACAAATACCTGTACTTTCTACTTCTTACATGTTGAACACAAATACCTGTACTTTCTACTTCTGACATGTTGAACACAAATACCTGTACTTTCTACTTCTTACATGTTGAACTCAAATACCTGTACTTTCTACTTCTCTCATGTTGAACTCAAATACCTGTACTTTCTACTTCTCACATGTTGAACACAAATACCTGTACTTTCTACTTCTCTCATGTTGAACTCAAATACCTGTACTTTCTACTTCTGACATGTTGAACACAAATACCTGTACTTTCTACTTCTTACATGTTGAACTCAAATACCTGTACTTTCTACTTCTCTCATGTTGAACACAAATACCTGTACTTTCTACTTCTTACATGTTGAACACAAATACCTGTACTTTCTACTTCTCACATGTTGAACTCAAATACCTGTACTTTCTACTTCTCACATGTTGAACCCAAATACCTGTACTTTCTACTTCTCTCATGTTGAACACAAATACCTGTACTTTCTACTTCTTACATGTTGAACCCAAATACCTGTACTTTCTACTTCTCACATGTTGAACCCAAATACCTGTACTTTCTACTTCTCTCATGTTGAACACAAATACCTGTACTTTCTACTTCTTACATGTTGAACCCAAATACCTGTACTTTCTACTTCTCACATGTTGAACTCAAATACCTGTACTTTCTACTTCTCTCATGTTGAACACAAATACCTGTACTTTCTACTTCTTACATGTTGAACTCAAATACCTGTACTTTCTACTTCTCTCATGTTGAACTCAAATACCTGTACTTTCTACTTCTTACATGTTGAACACAAATACCTGTACTTTCTACTTCTCACATGTTGAACTCAAATACCTGTACTTTCTACTTCTCACATGTTGAACCCAAATACCTGTACTTTCTACTTCTCTACATGTTGAACACAAATACCTGTACTTTCTACTTCTTACATGTTGAACCCAAATACCTGTACTTTCTACTTCTCACATGTTGAACCCAAATACCTGTACTTTCTACTTCTCTCATGTTGAACACAAATACCTGTACTTTCTACTTCTTACATGTTGAACCCAAATACCTGTACTTTCTACTTCTCACATGTTGAACTCAAATACCTGTACTTTCTACTTCTCTCATGTTGAACACAAATACCTGTACTTTCTACTTCTTACATGTTGAACTCAAATACCTGTACTTTCTACTTCTTACATGTTGAACTCAAATACCTGTACTTTCTACTTCTCTCATGTTGAATTAAAATACCTGTACTTTCTACTTCTTACATGTTGAACTCAAATACCTGTACTTTCTACTTCTTACATGTTGAACCCAAATACCTGTACTTTCTACTTCTTACATGTTGAACTCAAATACCTGTACTTTCTACTTCTTACATGTTGAACCCAAATACCTGTACTTTCTACTTCTTACATGTTGAACTCAAATACCTGTACTTTCTACTTCTTACATGTTGAACCCAAATACCTGTACTTTCTACTTCTCACATGTTGAACCCAAATACCTGTACTTTCTACTTCTCACATGTTGAACCCAAATACCTGTACTTTCTACTTCTCACATGTTGAACTCAAATACCTGTACTTTCTACTTCTCACATGTTGAACTCAAATACCTGTACTTTCTACTTCTCTCATGTTGAACTAAAATACCTGTACTTTCTACTTCTCTTACGTTGAACTCAAATACCTGTACTTTCTGCTTCTGACATGTTGAACACAAATACCTGTAGTTTCTACTTCTTACATGTTGAACACAAATACCTGTACTTTCTACTTCTTACATGTTGAACCCAAATACCTGTAGTTTCTGCTTCTGACATGTTGAACACAAATACCTGTACTTTCTACTTCTCACATGTTGAACACAAATACCTGTACTTTCTACTTCTCACATGTTGAACTCAAATACCTGTACTTTCTACTTCTTACATGTTGAACTCAAATACCTGTACTTTCTACTTCTTACATGTTGAACACAAATACCTGTACTTTCTACTTCTCACATGTTGAACTCAAATACCTGTACTTTCTACTTCTCACATGTTGAACTCAAATACCTGTACTTTCTACTTCTCACATGTTGAACTCAAATACCTGTACTTTCTACTTCTTACATGTTGAACTCAAATACCTGTACTTTCTACTTCTTACATGTTGAACTCAAATACCTGTACTTTCTACTTCTTACATGTTGAACACAAATACCTGTACTTTCTACTTCTCTCATGTTGTACTCAAATACCTGTACTTTATACTTCTTACACTTTGAACTCAAATACCTGTACTTTATACTTCTTACATGTTGAACTCAAATACCTGTACTTTCTACTTCTCTCATGTTGAACCCAAATACCTGTACTTTCTACTTCTTACATGTTGAACTCAAATACCTGTACTTTCTACTTCTCTCATGTTGAACCCAAATACCTGTACTTTCTACTTCTTACATGTTGAACTCAAATACCTGTACTTTCTACTTCTCTCATGTTGAACCCAAATACCTGTACTTTCTACTTCTTACATGTTGAACTCAAATACCTGTACTTTCTACTTCTCTCATGTTGAACTCAAATACCTGTACTTTCTACTTCTTACATGTTGAACTCAAATACTTGTACTTTCTACTTCTCTCATGTTCCAAACAGCTGGTTCCTTTAGTCTGAATGTGTGTTGGTGCGTGATCATTATTCTGTAGAGTCACTGCGTGCCTATTGGTTGGAACACGATCCGTGTATCCATCACTTCCTGGTCTTCTCTAAAGAAGAGGGACCAATGGAAACGTTGTCATGTTGCCGTTGGTCACCATGGAAACATTCATTAGCTAACAATGACATTATTGATCTATTGATATAAAGGGAGGTCAGGTACTCTTTAAAGCAGCTGCTAGCTATGGGTACTTTTTACTGAAGGACACTTCAAAGCCTCTTTACTTCTATTTGAGTGAAGGATGTGTGTACTTCTACTTGAGTGAAGGATGTGTGTACTTCTACTTGAGTACAGGATGTGTGTACTTCTACTTGAGTGAAGGATGTGTGTACTTCTACTTGAGTGAAGGATGTGTGTACTTCTACTTGAGTACAGGATGTGTGTACTTCTACTTGAGTACAGGATGTGTGTACTTCTACTTGAGTGAAGGATGTGTGTACTTCTATTTGAGTAAAAGATGTGTGTACTTCTACTTGAGTAAAGGGTGTGTGTACTTCTACTTGAGTGAAGGATGTGTGTACTTCTACTTGAGTAAAGGATGTGTGTACTTCTACTTGAGTGAAGGATGTGTGTACTTCTACTTGAGTACAGGATGTGTGTACTTCTACTTGAGTGAAGGATGTGTGTACTTCTACTTGAGTGAAGGATGTGTGTACTTCTACTTGAGCAAAGGATGTGTGTACTTCTACTTGAGTGAAGGATGTGTGTACTTCTACTTGAGTAAAGGATGTGTGTACTTCTACTTGAGTAAAGGGTGTGTGTACTTCTACTTGAGTGAAGGATGTGTGTACTTCTACTTGAGCAAAGGATGTGTGTACTTCTACTTGAGTGAAGGATGTGTGTACTTCTACTTGAGTAAAGGATGTGTGTACTTCTACTTGAGTGAAGGATGTGTGTACTTCTACTTGAGTGAAGGATGTGTGTACTTCTACTTGAGCAAAGGATGTGTGTACTTCTACTTGAGTGAAGGATGTGTGTACTTCTACTTGAGTAAAGGATGTGTGTACTTCTACTTGAGTAAAGGATGTGTACTCTCGCCCTCTCTGTTCTTTAATAAATATATTCAAACTAAAGTAAAAAAGCAGATGCTCCTGAGGTTGAAGACTGTTCATGGTGTCCATGAGGTTCACGAAGTTCCTGGTGTTCATGAGGTTCATGGTGTTCATGAGGTTCCTGGTGTTCATGAGGTTCATGGTGTTCATGAGGTTCCTGGTGTTCATGAGGTTCATGGTGTTCATGAGGTTCATGGTGTTCATGAGGTTCATGGTGTTCATGAGGTTCCTGGTGTTCATGGTGTTCCTGGGGTTCCTGGTGTCCATGAGGTTCCTGGTGTTCACGAGGTTCCTGGTGTTCATGGTGTTCATGAGGTTCCTGGTGTCCATGAGGTTCCTGGTGTTCACGAGGTTCCTGGTGTTCATGGTGTTCATGAGGTTCCTGGTGTTCATGGTGTTCATGAGGTTCCTGGTGTCCATGAGGTTCCTGGTGTTCATGGTGTTCCTGGGGTTCCTGGTGTCCATGAGGTTCCTGGTGTTCACGAGGTTCCTGGTGTTCATGGTGTTCATGAGGTTCCTGGTGTCCATGAGGTTCCTGGTGTTCACGAGGTTCCTGGTGTTCATGGTGTTCATGAGGTTCCTGGTGTTCATGGTGTTCATGAGGTTCCTGGTGTCCATGAGGTTCCTGGTGTTCACGAGGTTCCTGGTGTTCATGGTGTCCATGAGGTTCCTGGTGTTCATGAAGTTCATGGTGTTCATGAGGTTCCTGGTGTTCATGGTGTCCATGAGGTTCCTGGTGTTCACAAGGTTCCTGGTGTTCATGAGGTTCCTGGTGTTCATGAGGTTCATGGTGTTCATGAGGTTCCTGGTGTTCATGAGGTTCATGGTGTTCATGGGGTTCCTGGTGTTCATGAGGTTCATGGTGTTCATGAGGTTCATGGTGTTCATGAGGTTCCTGGTGTTCATGGTGTTCCTGGGGTTCCTGGTGTCCATGAGGTTCCTGGTGTTCACGAGGTTCCTGGTGTTCCTGGTGTTCATGAGGTTCCTGGTGTCCATGAGGTTCCTGGTGTTCACGAGGTTCCTGGTGTTCATGGTGTTCACGAGGTTCCTGGTGTTCATGGTGTTCATGAGGTTCCTGGTGTCCATGAGGTTCCTGGTGTTCACGAGGTTCCTGGTGTTCATGGTGTCCATGAGGTTCCTGGTGTTCATGAGGTTCATGGTGTTCATGAGGTTCCTGGTGTTCATGGTGTCCATGAGGTTCCTGGTGTTCACGAGGTTCCTGGTGTTCCTGGTGTTCATGAGGTTCCTGGTGTTCATGGTGTCCATGAGGTTCCTGGTGTTCATGAGGTTCATGGTGTTCATGAGGTTCCTGGTGTTCATGGTGTTCATGAGGTTCATGGTGTTCCTGGTGTTCATGAGGTTCACGAGGTTCCTGGTGTTCATGAGGTTCCTGGTGTTCATGAGGTTCCTGGTGTTCATGAGGTTCATGGTGTTCATGAGGTTCATGAGGTTCATGGTGTTCATGAGGTTCCTGGTGTTCATGAGGTTCCTGGTGTTCATGAGGTTCCTGGTGTTCATGAGGTTCCTGGTGTTCATGAGGTTCCTGGTGTTCATGAGGTTCATGGTGTTCCTGGTGTTCATGGTGTTCCTGAGGTTCATGGTGTTCCTGAGGTTCCTGGTGTTCATGAGGTTCATGGTGTTCATGAGGTTCCTGGTGTTCATGAGGTTCCTGGTGTTCATGGTGTTCCTGGTGTTCATGAGGTTCATGGTGTTCATGAGGTTCATGAGGTTCATGGTGTTCATGAGGTTCCTGGTGTTCATGGTGTTCATGAGGTTCATGGTGTTCATGAGGTTCCTGGTGTTCATGGTGTTCATGAGGTTCCTGGTGTCCATGAGGTTCCTGGTGTTCACGAGGTTCCTGGTGTTCATGGTGTCCATGAGGTTCCTGGTGTTCATGAAGTTCATGGTGTTCATGAGGTTCCTGGTGTTCATGGTGTCCATGAGGTTCCTGGTGTTCACAAGGTTCCTGGTGTTCATGAGGTTCCTGGTGTTCATGAGGTTCATGGTGTTCATGAGGTTCCTGGTGTTCATGAGGTTCATGGTGTTCATGGGGTTCCTGGTGTTCATGAGGTTCATGGTGTTCATGAGGTTCATGGTGTTCATGAGGTTCCTGGTGTTCATGGTGTTCCTGGGGTTCCTGGTGTCCATGAGGTTCCTGGTGTTCACGAGGTTCCTGGTGTTCCTGGTGTTCATGAGGTTCCTGGTGTCCATGAGGTTCCTGGTGTTCACGAGGTTCCTGGTGTTCATGGTGTTCACGAGGTTCCTGGTGTTCATGGTGTTCATGAGGTTCCTGGTGTCCATGAGGTTCCTGGTGTTCACGAGGTTCCTGGTGTTCATGGTGTCCATGAGGTTCCTGGTGTTCATGAGGTTCATGGTGTTCATGAGGTTCCTGGTGTTCATGGTGTCCATGAGGTTCCTGGTGTTCACGAGGTTCCTGGTGTTCCTGGTGTTCATGAGGTTCCTGGTGTTCATGGTGTCCATGAGGTTCCTGGTGTTCATGAGGTTCATGGTGTTCATGAGGTTCCTGGTGTTCATGGTGTTCATGAGGTTCATGGTGTTCCTGGTGTTCATGAGGTTCACGAGGTTCCTGGTGTTCATGAGGTTCCTGGTGTTCATGAGGTTCCTGGTGTTCATGAGGTTCATGGTGTTCATGAGGTTCATGAGGTTCATGGTGTTCATGAGGTTCCTGGTGTTCATGAGGTTCCTGGTGTTCATGAGGTTCCTGGTGTTCATGAGGTTCCTGGTGTTCATGAGGTTCCTGGTGTTCATGAGGTTCATGGTGTTCCTGGTGTTCATGGTGTTCCTGAGGTTCATGGTGTTCCTGAGGTTCCTGGTGTTCATGAGGTTCATGGTGTTCATGAGGTTCCTGGTGTTCATGAGGTTCCTGGTGTTCATGGTGTTCCTGGTGTTCATGAGGTTCATGGTGTTCATGAGGTTCATGAGGTTCATGGTGTTCATGAGGTTCCTGGTGTTCATGGTGTTCATGAGGTTCATGGTGTTCATGAGGTTCCTGGTGTTCATGAGGTTCATGGTGTTCATGAGGTTCATGAGGTTCATGAGGTTCATGGTGTTCATGAGGTTCCTGGTGTTCATGAGGTTCCTGGTGTTCATGGGGTTCATGGTGTTCATGAGGTTCCTGGTGTTCATGAGGTTCCTGGTGTTCCTGGTGTTCATGAGGTTCCTGAGGTTCCTGGTGTTCATGAGGTTCATGGTGTTCATGGTGTTCATGAGGTTCCTGGTGTTCATGAGGTTCCTGGTGTTCATGAGATTCATGAGGTTCATGGTGTTCATGAGGTTCATGGGGTTCATGAGATTCATGAGGTTCATGGTGTTCATGAGGTTCATGGTGTTCATGAGGTTCCTGGTGTTCATGAGGTTCCTGGTGTTCATGGTGTTCATGAGGTTCATGGTGTTCATGAGGTTCCTGGTGTTCATGGTGTTCATGAGGTTCCTGGTGTTCATGAGGTTCCTGGTGTTCATGAGGTTCATGGTGTTCATGAGGTTCCTGGTGTTCATGGTGTTCATGAGGTTCCTGGTGTTCCTGGTGTTCATGAGGTTCCTGGTGTTCATGAGGTTCCTGGTGTTCATGAGGTTCCTGGTGTTCATGAGGTTCATGGTGTTCATGAGGTTCCTGAGGTTCCTGGTGTTCATGAGGTTCATGGTGTTCATGAGGTTCATGGTGTTCATGCGGTTCCTGGTGTTCATGAGGTTCATGGGGTTCATGAGATTCATGAGGTTCATGGTGTTCATGAGGTTCATGGTGTTCATGAGGTTCCTGGTGTTCATGGGGTTCATGAGATTCATGGGGTTCCTGGTGTTCATGAGGTTCATGGGGTTCATGAGATTCATGAGGTTCATGGTGTTCATGAGGTTCATGGTGTTCATGAGGTTCCTGGTGTTCCTGGTGTTCATGAGGTTCCTGGTGTTCATGAGGTTCCTGGTGTTCATGAGGTTCATGAGATTCATGGGGTTCCTGGTGTTCATGAGGTTCATGAGGTTCATGGTGTTCATGAGGTTCCTGGTGTTCATGAGGTTCCTGGTGTTCATGGTGTTCATGAGGTTCCTGGTGTTCATGAGGTTCATGGTGTTCATGAGGTTCCTGGTGTTCATGGTGTTCATGAGGTTCATGGTGTTCATGAGGTTCACGAGGTTCATGGTGTTCATGAGGTTCCTGGTGTTCATGGTGTTCATGAGGTTCATGGTGTTCATGATGTTCCTGGTGTTCATGAGGTTCCTGGTGTTCATGGTGTTCATGAGGTTCCTGGTGTTCATGATGTTCATGAGGTTCATGGTGTTCATGAGGTTCATGGTGTTCATGAGGTTCCTGGTGTTCATGAGGTTCATGGTGTTCATGAGGTTCATGAGGTTCCTGGCGTTCATGGTGTTCATGAGGTTTATGAGCTTCCTGGTGTTCACGAGGTTCCTGGTGTTCCTGGTGTTCATGAGGTTCCTGGTGTTCATGGTGTCCATGAGGTTCCTGGTGTTCATGAGGTTCATGGTGTTCATGAGGTTCCTGGTGTTCATGGTGTTCATGAGGTTCATGGTGTTCCTGGTGTTCATGAGGTTCACGAGGTTCCTGGTGTTCATGAGGTTCCTGGTGTTCATGAGGTTCCTGGTGTTCATGAGGTTCATGGTGTTCATGAGGTTCATGAGGTTCATGGTGTTCATGAGGTTCCTGGTGTTCATGAGGTTCCTGGTGTTCATGAGGTTCCTGGTGTTCATGAGGTTCCTGGTGTTCATGAGGTTCCTGGTGTTCATGAGGTTCATGGTGTTCCTGGTGTTCATGGTGTTCCTGAGGTTCATGGTGTTCCTGAGGTTCCTGGTGTTCATGAGGTTCATGGTGTTCATGAGGTTCCTGGTGTTCATGAGGTTCCTGGTGTTCATGGTGTTCCTGGTGTTCATGAGGTTCATGGTGTTCATGAGGTTCATGAGGTTCATGGTGTTCATGAGGTTCCTGGTGTTCATGGTGTTCATGAGGTTCATGGTGTTCATGAGGTTCCTGGTGTTCATGAGGTTCATGGTGTTCATGAGGTTCATGAGGTTCCTGAGGTTCATGGTGTTCATGAGGTTCATGGTGTTCATGAGGTTCATGGTGTTCATGAGGTTCCTGGTGTTCATGAGGTTCCTGGTGTTCATGGGGTTCATGGTGTTCATGAGGTTCCTGGTGTTCATGAGGTTCCTGGTGTTCCTGGTGTTCATGAGGTTCCTGAGGTTCCTGGTGTTCATGAGGTTCATGGTGTTCATGGTGTTCATGAGGTTCCTGGTGTTCATGAGGTTCCTGGTGTTCATGAGATTCATGAGGTTCATGGTGTTCATGAGGTTCATGGGGTTCATGAGATTCATGAGGTTCATGGTGTTCATGAGGTTCATGGTGTTCATGAGGTTCCTGGTGTTCATGAGGTTCCTGGTGTTCATGGTGTTCATGAGGTTCATGGTGTTCATGAGGTTCCTGGTGTTCATGGTGTTCATGAGGTTCCTGGTGTTCATGAGGTTCCTGGTGTTCATGAGGTTCATGGTGTTCATGAGGTTCCTGGTGTTCATGGTGTTCATGAGGTTCCTGGTGTTCCTGGTGCTCATGAGGTTCCTGGTGTTCATGAGGTTCCTGGTGTTCATGAGGTTCCTGGTGTTCATGAGGTTCATGGTGTTCATGAGGTTCCTGAGGTTCCTGGTGTTCATGAGGTTCATGGTGTTCATGAGGTTCATGGTGTTCATGCGGTTCCTGGTGTTCATGAGGTTCATGGGGTTCATGAGATTCATGAGGTTCATGGTGTTCATGAGGTTCATGGTGTTCATGAGGTTCCTGGTGTTCATGGGGTTCATGAGATTCATGGGGTTCCTGGTGTTCATGAGGTTCATGGGGTTCATGAGATTCATGAGGTTCATGGTGTTCATGAGGTTCATGGTGTTCATGAGGTTCCTGGTGTTCCTGGTGTTCATGAGGTTCCTGGTGTTCATGAGGTTCCTGGTGTTCATGAGGTTCATGAGATTCATGGGGTTCCTGGTGTTCATGAGGTTCATGGGGTTCATGAGATTCATGAGGTTCATGGTGTTCATGAGGTTCATGGTGTTCATGAGGTTCATGGTGTTCATGGTGTCCATGAGGTTCCTGGTGTTCCTGGTGTTCATGAGGTTCCTGGTGTTCATGAGGTTCCTGGTGTTCATGAGGTTCATGAGATTCATGGGGTTCCTGGTGTTCATGAGGTTCATGAGGTTCATGGTGTTCATGAGGTTCCTGGTGTTCATGAGGTTCCTGGTGTTCATGGTGTTCATGAGGTTCCTGGTGTTCATGAGGTTCATGGTGTTCATGAGGTTCCTGGTGTTCATGGTGTTCATGAGGTTCATGGTGTTCATGAGGTTCACGAGGTTCATGGTGTTCATGAGGTTCCTGGTGTTCATGGTGTTCATGAGGTTCATGGTGTTCATGATGTTCCTGGTGTTCATGAGGTTCCTGGTGTTCATGGTGTTCATGAGGTTCCTGGTGTTCATGATGTTTCATGAGGTTCATGGTGTTCATGAGGTTCATGGTGTTCATGAGGTTCCTGGTGTTCATGAGGTTCATGGTGTTCATGAGGTTCATGAGGTTCCTGGCGTTCATGGTGTTCATGAGGTTTATGAGCTTCCTGGTGTTCATGAGGTTCCTGGTGTTCATGAGGTTCCTGGTGTTCATGGTGTTCATGAGGTTCATGGTGTTCATGAGGTTCCTTGTGTTCATGAGGTTTCTGGTGTTCATGAGGTTCCTGGTGTTCATGAGGTTCATGGTGTTCATGAGGTTCCTGGTGTTCATGGTGTTCATGAGGTTCATGGTGTTCATGAGGTTCACGAGGTTCATGGTGTTCATGAGGTTCCTGGTGTTCATGAGGTTCCTGGTGTTCATGGTGTTCATGAGGTTCATGGTGTTCATGATGTTCCTGGTGTTCATGAGGTTCCTGGTGTTCATGGTGTTCATGAGGTTCCTGGTGTTCATGATGTTCATGAGGTTCATGGTGTTCATGAGGTTCATGGTGTTCATGAGGTTCCTGGTGTTCATGAGGTTCATGGTGTTCATGAGGTTCATGAGGTTCCTGGCGTTCATGGTGTTCATGAGGTTTATGAGCTTCCTGGTGTTCATGAGGTTCCTGGTGTTCATGAGGTTCCTGGTGTTCATGGTGTTCATGAGGTTCATGGTGTTCATGAGGTTCCTTGTGTTCATGAGGTTTCTGGTGTTCATGAGGTTCCTGGTGTTCATGAGGTTCCTGGTGTTCATGAGGTTCATGGTGTTCATGAGGTTCCTGAGGTTCATGAGGTTCATGAGGTTCCTGGTGTTCATGAGGTTCCTGGTGTTCATGAGGTTCCTGGTGTTCATGAGGTTATTGGGGTTCTTGAGGTTCATGAGGTTCTTGAGGTTCCTGGTGTTCATGAGGTTCCTGGTGTTCATGGTGTTCATGAGGTTCCTGGTGTTCATGGTGTTCATGAGGTTCCTGGTGTTCATGGTGTTCATGAGGTTCCTGGTGTTCATGGTGTTCATGAGGTTCCTGGTGTTCATGAGGTTCTTGTAATGGAGGAACTGACATCTGTGTAATAATAGCGGTCCTTCATTGGTTGCACGTATTGGGGTTCCATGAGCGGGATGCGCCGGCCTTTACCTGGACTTCTAATAGAGCTGCTCGGGTCTCGATAGATTGAGTGGGAAGTCCATGAGATCTTTCTAGAGGGTCATCAAGAATAACTTGTATCCAGTGCCCTTCCCCCTCTCTGTCTGTGTCTGTGTGTTCTCTTGTTCCATTAACCACATCTTTGTTCTTGTCTTGTATCTATATCTACGCCGGGTTCCAGAGTCGAGGCTGATCCTCTTGCTGGAGTCCTGTGTCCTGGATCCTCTATCCTGAGTTCTGGATCCTCTATCCTGAGTTCTGGATCCTCTGTCCTGAGTTCTGGATTAAGTGGTGGACTTCGGGTCGTGGCTGAACCTGTCTCTGCGGTCCTGCCTGGGTCTCGTCATGCTGCTTCCCTGATGGCTTCCTCAGGACTGTAGCTGACATCCTCGTGGATTCATCTCCTCATCACAGACACATGCATTTCCTAACATTCGCTCTCTATGCTGTGAAATGTATTATCTCTTGGATTCACACACGGCATCTATTGCAGTCTGTCCGTCCTGGAGAGGATCCTCCTCTGCTGCTCTCCTGAGGGTTCTCCATGTTCCCTTAGACTGTGGGGTTTCTCTGGAAGTGTTTCCTTGTACGAGGTGAGGGTCTGAGGACAGAGGGTCTGAGGACAGAGGGTCTAAGGACAGAGGGTCTAAGGACAGAGGGTCTGAGGAGAGAGGGTCTAAGGACAGAGGGTCTGAGGACAGAGGGTCTGAGGACAGAGGGTCTAAGGACAAAGGGTCTAAGGACAGAGGGTCTGAGGACAGAGGGTCTGAGGACAGAGGGTTTGAGGACAGAGGGTCTGAGGACAGAGGGTCTGACGACAGAGGGTCTGAGGACAGAGGGTCTGAGGACAGAGGATCTGGGGACAGAGGGTCTAAGGACAGAGGGTCTGAGGACAGAGGGTCTGAGGACAGAGGGTCTAAGGACAGAGGGTCTAAGGACAGAGGGTCTAAGGACAGAGGGTCTGAGGACAGAGGGTCTAAGGACAGAGGGTCTGAGGACAGAGGGTCTAAGGACAGAGGGTCTGAGGACAGAGGGTCTGAGGACAGAGGGTCTGAGGACAGAGGGTCTAAGGACAGAGGGTCTAAGGACAGAGGGTCTAAGGACAGAGGGTCTGAGGACAGAGGGTCTAAGGACAGAGGGTCTGAGGACAGAGGGTCTAAGGACAGAGGGTCTAAGGACAGAGGGTCTGAGGACAGAGGATCTGTGTTGTTGTATTTGCTGTAAAGCGTCTCGACTGTAGGCTAGTTGTATTTTATGTGCAGCGCTTTGGCTCCACCACACATCCTTTATAAATGTGCTGTATAGAGAGGTGTACTACAGGAATATATGTGCAGAAGAAGAGAGGTGTACTACAGGAATATATGTGCAGAAGAAGAGAGGTGTACTACAGGAATATATGTGCAGAAGAAGAGAGGTGTACTACAGGAATATATGTGCAGAAGAAGAGAGGTGTACTACAGGAATATATGTGCAGAAGAAGAGAGGTGTACTACAGGAATATATGTGCAGAAGAAGAGAGGTGTACTACAGGAATATATGTGCAGAAGAAGAGAGATATACTACAGGAATATATGTGCAGAAGAAGAGAGATATACTACAGGAATATATGTGCAGAAGAAGAGAGGTGTACTACAGGAATATATGTGCAGAAGAAGAGAGGTGTACTACAGGAATATATGTGCAGAAGAAGAGAGGTGTACTACAGGAATATATGTGCAGAAGAAGAGAGGTGTACTACAGGAATATATGTGCAGAAGAAGAGAGGTGTACTACAGGAATATATGTGCAGAAGAAGAGAGGTGTACTACAGGAATATATGTGCAGAAGAAGAGAGGTATACTACAGGAATATATGTGCAGAAGAAGAGAGATATACTACAGGAATATATGTGCAGAAGAAGAGAGGTGTACTACAGGAATATATGTGCAGAAGAAGAGAGGTGTACTACAGGAATATATGTGCAGAAGAAGAGAGGTGTACTACAGGAATATATGTGCAGAAGAAGAGAGGTGTACTACAGGAATATATGTGCAGAAGAAGAGAGGTGTACTACAGGAATATATGTGCAGAAGAAGAGAGGTGTACTACAGGAATATATGTGCAGAAGAAGAGAGGTGTACTACAGGAATATATGTGCAGAAGAAGAGAGGTGTACTACAGGAATATATGTGCAGAAGAAGAGAGATATACTACAGGAATATATGTGCAGAAGAAGAGAGGTGTACTACAGGAATATATGTGCAGAAGAAGAGAGGTGTACTACAGGAATATATGTGCAGAAGAAGAGAGGTGTACTACAGGAATATATGTGCAGAAGAAGAGAGGTGTACTACAGGAATATATGTGCAGAAGAAGAGAGGTGTACTACAGGAATATATGTGCAGAAGAAGAGAGGTGTACTACAGGAATATATGTGCAGAAGAAGAGAGGTGTACTACAGGAATATATGTGCAGAAGAAGAGAGGTGTACTACAGGAATATATGTGCAGAAGAAGAGAGATGTACTACAGGAATATATGTGCAGAAGAAGAGAGGTGTACTACAGGAATATATGTGCAGAAGAAGAGAGGTGTACTACAGGAATATATGTGCAGAAGAAGAGAGGTGTACTACAGGAATATATGTGCAGAAGAAGAGAGGTGTACTACAGGAATATATGTGCAGAAGAAGAGAGGTGTACTACAGGAATATATGTGCAGAAGAAGAGAGGTGTACTACAGGAATATATGTGCAGAAGAAGAGAGGTGTACTACAGGAATATATGTGCAGAAGAAGAGAGGTGTACTACAGGAATATATGTGCAGAAGAAGAGAGGTGTACTACAGGAATATATGTGCAGAAGAAGAGAGATGTACTACAGGAATATATGTGCAGAAGAAGAGAGGTGTACTACAGGAATATATGTGCAGAAGAAGAGAGGTGTACTACAGGAATATATGTGCAGAAGAAGAGAGGTGTACTACAGGAATATATGTGCAGAAGAAGAGAGGTGTACTACAGGAATATATGTGCAGAAGAAGAGAGGTGTACTACAGGAATATATGTGCAGAAGAAGAGAGGTATACTACAGGAATATATGTGCAGAAGAAGAGAGGTGTACTACAGGAATATATGTGCAGAAGAAGAGAGATATACTACAGGAATATATGTGCAGAAGAAGAGAGGTGTACTACAGGAATATATGTGCAGAAGAAGAGAGGTGTACTACAGGAATATATGTGCAGAAGAAGAGAGGTGTACTACAGGAATATATGTGCAGAAGAAGAGAGGTGTACTACAGGAATATATGTGCAGAAGAAGAGAGGTGTACTACAGGAATATATGTGCAGAAGAAGAGAGGTGTACTACAGGAATATATGTGCAGAAGAAGAGAGGTGTACTACAGGAATATATGTGCAGAAGAAGAGAGGTGTACTACAGGAATATATGTGCAGAAGAAGAGAGGTGTACTACAGGAATATATGTGCAGAAGAAGAGAGGTGTACTACAGGAATATATGTGCAGAAGAAGAGAGGTGTACTACAGGAATATATGTGCAGAAGAAGAGAGGTGTACTACAGGAATATATGTGCAGAAGAAGAGAGATATACTACAGGAATATATGTGCAGAAGAAGAGAGGTATACTACAGGAATATATGTGCAGAAGAAGAGAGGTGTACTACAGGAATATATGTGCAGAAGAAGAGAGGTGTACTACAGGAATATATGTGCAGAAGAAGAGAGATATACTACAGGAATACATGTGCAGAAGAAGAGAGGTGTACTACAGGAATATATGTGCAGAAGAAGAGAGGTGTACTACAGGAATATATGTGCAGAAGAAGAGAGATATACTACAGGAATATATGTGCAGAAGAAGAGAGATATACTACAGGAATACATGTGCAGAAGAAGAGAGGTGTACGGAGGCCCGTTGGGGACAAACCGCGGGGGTGAGAGACGGGTCAGAGACGCTGTGATGAAATCTAACAAATGAGGACGAGCGTCCAGCAGAGAGACGTCTGAACCAATCAGCTGAGAGACGTCTGAACCAATCAGCTGAGAGACGTCTGAACCAATCAGCTGAGAGACGTCTGAACCAATCAGCTGAGAGACGTCTGAACCAATCAGCTGAGTCTATTATAGGAAAATCACTACTTTTACCACTTTGTTTGCAACTTACATTTATCAATATTCCAATGACTTGTAGACTCTGTGTTATGTGTGTTATGTGTGTTATGTGTGTTATGTGTGTTATGTGTGTTATGTGTGTTATGTGTGTTATGTGTGTTATGTGTGTTATGTGTGTTATGTGTGTTATGTGTGTTATGTGTGTTATGTGTGTTATGTGTTGCTCTGTGGGAGGAGCCTCAGACTGTCATGTGGACACATGTACACTGTAGCTCCGAACACATGACAACACAAGCCTTCAATCATTACTATCATTTTCCAATTATATTTAAATACTGCTATATTATACAATATGTGTTCATGTTATTCTAGTCTTCTTAGATTCTGATCATGGTAACTGTACGCACTCTAAATCCGGCCCAGTGTGTGCGTCTCGTAGTCAGAACACGTCTCTCCACTGACATCCGACAGTCCCTGAGGAGGGCACTCTGCCGTGCGACAGAGGGTCTCGTTTCATATCCTGCATCTTCCAGGCTCTTGATGCATCTCATCTCAAACGAAACAAGTTCTTTAAGCTGCTGTGTTTCAGTGAAAGATGGCTCATCTTGTTCGAACAAATGCATCTCCACGCGAGTCCACAAACCTGCGACCTCCCGAGCACTTCAGGCGCGTCTGGTAAGACACGGTTCAACGTGCGTTCTGCAGATCTGATTGATCTAAACATCCCTTCTTCTCTCAGGGAATCTAACCGAGCTCATGTTCACTTGACTTTTTTACAAGCGACCTGTTTTCGGACGCAGGGTGAGCGCCAGAGTTTAAGGGTTATTAAAACACGAGGTTCCTCTGCAGGGACAGACCTCCAGAGAGAGAACCGAGTGACCCTGGGGCGCAGCTGCACAAACTCCCAGAGTTCAGAGCGGTGATCTCTGAGGACCCCCCCCGGTCATTAGACCTCGGTCTGGATTACATATTTTCAGACTATTATTCCATGCCTCAGGTTCCCAGCCTACGGGAGAGGCGAGGAGGCGACCAGGTTCCCAGCCTACGGGAGAGGCGAGGAGGCGACCAGGTTCCCAGCCTACGGGAGAGGCGAGGAGGCGACCAGGTTCCCAGCCTACGGGAGAGGCGAGGAGGCGACCAGGTTCCCAGCCTACGGGAGAGGCGAGGAGGCGACCCCTGAAGTCTGTTCTCCGTGCAGGACGCTCAGGCCTTCTGGTCTGCAAAGGAGAGTCTGTTCCTCTGACTCCTGCTCGCGTCTCTCTGGCATCTCTGCAACACATTCCCTCATTCTGCTCAGCTCAACACAAGATGTCCTTCATCTGAATATCACATCTGTACTTCAAGACGTCTCACCAAGCCGTTCCGTACGTGTTCCGTGTGTCCACTTAGAGGCGGGTAGGTAGTTCCCTTCATACTCACTCGTTATATTCATGGGATGCTCTGAACGTCCCGAGAGCAAAGAATACAGGAAATACTTTGACAATAAATACACGCAACCATCAGTGGAAGCCGTGGCGCTGTAGAAAGCTCGACCAATCATCTGAGCCGGCTGAAGTAGCCGGTCGGCCTCCCATCGGGGCGACACTCACCTCGTGCCCTCGGTGGTCATGTGCGCGTTCGTGAGAGTTGGGGGCGGGGCTCTGGGAGGACGTCTGAAGGAACGGGCACATTGTTCGGCTGCGTACTTTCAGATTCTAGCCACTCGAGCGGTTCCTGCGTTGCTACCTACCCCACCTTGAAGACGAGCTTTGCGTTCTGTATCGACCTGTTCGTGGAGCAGCCTTTGCTCCGGAGCGTCCCAGAGTCAGAACTGAACCAGGGCGAGTTCAGCTGCACACCTGGATCAGAGTCCCAGACACCTGCAGGTCCTTTTGAGTCCAGACCTTTCCACGCTGCTTTGAATTAACTATTCATTAGATGGGAGGCGTGTGGCGCAGTGGGTTGGTGATCAGATCAGGGGGTCACAGGTTCAAACCCCACTGCAGTCAGCGTGTCGCTGTGTCCCTGAGACGCTTCACCCCAAAGTGTCCAGTGGGGAGTGTCCTCAGTGCCGAGTGTGTGAGTCGCTCTGGATCAAAGGTCTCACACGTGACATGTGATGAATAATTAGATTCTAATCAGCAAGATGCAACAGAGGAATGTTCTGGATGCTCTGCACCGTTCAGGGGTTTACAGTCTAACCGCGGGGGGCAACGGACCCTGAGTCAGACCTGTCATTATCACTTTTATATTTCATATCTGTAGATTATTTTCCATATTGGCAGACTGAACCCTGGTCCCAGAGGTCCCTAGAGGTCCCTTCAGGTCCCTTCAGGTCTCTTCAGGTCCCTTCAGGTCCCTGCAGGTCCCTTCAGGTCTCTTCAGGTCCCTTCAGGTCTCTTCAGGTCTCTTCGGGTCCCTTCAGATCCCTTCGGGTCTCTTCAGATCCCTTCAGGTCTCTTCGGGTCCCTTCAGATCCCTTCAGGTCCCTTCGGGTCTCTTCAGGTCCCTTCAGGTCCCTTCAGATCCCTTCAGGTCCCTCCAGGTCCCTTCAGGTCTCTTCAGGTCCCTTCAGGTCCCTGCAGGTCCCTTCAGGTCCCTTTGGGTCTCTTCAGATCCCTTCAGGTCCCTTCAGGTCCCTCCAGGTCCCTTCAGGTCTCTTCAGGTCCCTTCAGATCCCTTCAGATCCCTTCAGGTCCCTTCAGATCCCTTCAGATCCCTTCAGGTCCCTTCAGATCCCTTCAGATCCCTTCAGGTCCCTGCAGGTCCCTTCAGGTCTCTTCAGGTCCCTGCAGGTCCCTTCAGGTCCCTTCAGATCTCTTCAGGTCTCTTCAGGTCCCTTCAGGTCCCTTCAGGTCTCTTCAGGTCCCTTCAGGTCTCTTCAGGTCCCTTCAGGTCTCTTCAGGTCTCTTCAGGTCCCTTCAGGTCCCTTCAGGTCTCTTCAGGTCCCTTCAGGTCTCTTCAGGTCCCTTCAGGTCTCTTCAGGTCTCTTCAGGTCCCTTCAGGTCCCTTCAGGTCTCTTCAGGTCCCTTCAGGTCCCTGCAGGTCCCTTCAGATCCCTTCAGATCCCTTCAGGTCCCTTCAGGTCCCTTCAGGTCCCTTCAGGTCTCAGTCTTAGCAGAACTGGATCAGCTTCAAGTCTACAGTCACCTTTTAAAGTCTCAAAACCGTTTTCTTCCCAGCCTTCAGGTGAGCCCCCCCCCGGAGCAGAGTGCAGTGGAGCTGAAGAACCAGAACCTGAGAGATACCTGAACCTGGTTCTAAACCAGGACCTCATAGAGACCAGGTTCTGGTCCTGGTTCTGTGAGAGGTTCTGGTTCTGTGAGAGGT
>CM070498.1:577385-582385 GCA_036324585.1 Champsocephalus esox
GCACACAGCTGGAGACCAGGGGACACTAAAGAGAGACACACACAGCTGGAGACCAGGGGACACTAAAGAGAGACGCACACAGCTGGAGACCAGAGGACACTAAAGAGTGACGCACACAGCTGGAGACCAGGGGACACTAAAGAGTGACGCACACAGCTGGAGACCAGGGGACACTAAAGAGTGACGCACACAGCTGGAGACCAGGGGACACTAAAGAGTGACGCACACAGCTGGAGACCAGGGGACACTAAAGAGAGACGCACACAGCTGGAGACCAGGGGACACTAAAGAGTGACGCACACAGCATGAGACCAGGGGACACTAAAGAGTGACGCACACAGCTGGAGACCAGGGGACACTAAAGAGTGACGCACACAGCTGGAGACCAGGGGACACTAAAGAGTGACGCACACAGCTGGAGACCAGGGGACACTAAAGAGTGACGCACACAGCTGGAGACCAGGGGACACTAAAGAGAGACACACACAGCTGGAGACCAGGGGACACTAAAGAGAGACACACACAGCTGGAGACCAGTGGACACTAAAGAGTGACGCACACAGCTGGAGACCAGGGGACACTAAAGAGAGACGCACACAGCTGGAGACCAGGGGACACTAAAGAGTGGCGCACACAGCTGGAGACCAGGGGACACTAAAGAGTGACGCACACAGCTGGAGACCAGGGGACACTAAAGAGTGACGCACACAGCTGGAGACCAGGGGACACTAAAGAGTGACGCACACAGCTGGAGACCAGGGGACACTAAAGAGAGACGCACACAGCTGGAGACCAGGGGACACTAAAGAGTGACGCACACAGCATGAGACCAGGGGACACTAAAGAGTGACGCACACAGCTGGAGACCAGGGACACTAAAGAGTGACGCACACAGCTGGAGACCAGGGGACACTAAAGAGTGACGCACACAGCTGGAGACCAGGGGACACTAAAGAGAGACGCACACAGCTGGAGACCAGGGGACACTAAAGAGAGACGCACACAGCTGGAGACCAGAGGACACTAAAGAGTGACGCACACAGCTGGAGACCAGAGGACACTAAAGAGTGACGCACACAGCTGGGAGACCAGAGGACACTAAAGAGTGACGCACACAGCTGGGAGACCAGAGGACACTAAAGAGTGACGCACATAGCTGGAGACCAGGGGACACTAAAGAGTGACGCACACAGCTGGAGACCAGAGGACACTAAAGAGTGACGCACACAGCTGGAGACCAGGGGACACTAAAGAGTGACGCACACAGCTGGAGACCAGGGGACTCTAAAGAGTGACGCACAGAGTTAGTCTGTCTCTTAACTGAAGTGTTTGTCAGTATATCTGAAACGACTCGGTGAGCTACGTTCACTAGATTCAGAGATTCAAGATGCAAAGGTGTCTCATCAGATGCTCAACACATAGAACTAGAGAATGCAGCTAGCTTCGTTAGCTTCGTTAGCTTCGTTAGCTTCGTTAGCTTCCAGCAGATCAGACGTCAGAAGGAGTCATGTGACCACATATTAAAATAAGACCGGCCACTGGAAGGAAACTGGTGAGTGGGTGAGGGGTCAGCTCACATCACGTGACCTGATGTAGCTACAGTGTGTGTGTGTGTGTGTGTGTGTGTGGACTCACACTCATGCTGCTCGTACGGAGGGTAGTTGACTCTGACTGCGATGAGGATGAAGAAGATGAAGAGCGGCCAGACGATCTCCACGAGCAGCTGAAGCTGAAGAACCGAAAACAAAGATCTGTGTTTATATAAAACAGAGGGTTCTAACCGGATCTCAGAGGGTTCTACAGAGGGTTCTACAGAGGGTTCTACAGAGGGTTCTAACCGGTTCTACAGAGGGTTCTAACCGGATCTCAGAGGGTTCTACAGAGGGTTCTACAGAGGGTTCTACAGAGGGTTCTACCCGGATCTCAGAGGGTTCTACAGAGGGTTCTACAGAGGGTTCTACAGAGGGTTCTACAGAGGGTTCTAACCGGTTCTACAGAGGGTTCTAACCGGATCTCAGAGGGTTCTACAGAGGGTTCTACAGAGGGTTCTAACCGGTTCTACAGAGGGTTCTAACCGGATCTCAGAGGGTTCTACAGAGGGTTCTACAGAGGGTTCTACAGAGGGTTCTACAGAGGGTTCTACAGAGGGTTCTAACCGGTTCTACAGAGGGTTCTAACCGGATCTCAGAGGGTTCTACAGAGGGTTCTACAGAGGGTTCTAACCGGTTCTACAGAGGGTTCTAACCGGATCTCAGAGGGTTCTACAGAGGGTTCTACAGAGGGTTCTAACCGGATCTCAGAGGGTTCTACAGAGGGTTCTACAGAGGGTTCTACAGAGGGTTCTAACCGGTTCTACAGAGGGTTCTAACCGGATCTCAGAGGGTTCTACAGAGGGTTCTACAGAGGGTTCTAACCGGTTCTACAGAGGGTTCTACAGAGGGTTCTACAGAGGGTTCTACAGAGGGTTCTACAGAGGGTTCTAACCGGTTCTACAGAGGGTTCTAACCGGATCTCAGAGGGTTCTACAGAGGGTTCTACAGAGGGTTCTACAGAGGGTTCTACAGAGGGTTCTAACCGGATCTCAGAGGGCTCTACAGAGGGTTCTACAGAGGGTTCTACAGAGGGTTCTAACCGGTTCTACAGAGGGTTCTAACCGGATCTCAGAGGGTTCTACAGAGGGTTCTACAGAGGGTTCTACAGAGGGTTCTACAGAGGGTTCTACCCGGTTCTACAGAGGGTTCTAACCGGATCTCAGAGGGCTCTACAGAGGGTTCTACAGAGGGTTCTAACCGGTTCTACAGAGGGTTCTAACCGGATCTCAGAGGGCTCTACAGAGGGTTCCACAGAGGGTTCTAACCGGATTTCAGAGGGTTCTACAGAGGGTTCCACAGAGGGTTCTAACCGGATCTCAGAGGGTTCTACAGAGGGTTCCACAGAGGGTTCTAACCGGATTTCAGAGGGTTCCACAGAGGGTTCTAACCGGATCTCAGAGGGTTCTACAGAGGGTTCTACAGAGGTTTCTAACCGGATCTCAGAGGGTTCTACAGAGGGTTCCACAGAGGGTTCTAACCGGATCTCAGAGGCTTCTACAGAGGTTTCCACAGAGGGTTACACAGAGGGTTCCACAGAGGGTTCTAACCGGATCTCAGAGGCTTCTACAGAGGGTTCCACAGAGGGTTCTACAGAGGGTTCCACAGAGGATTCTACAGAGGGTTCTACATACCGTCTGTCGGCGTCTGTAGGTGAAATTCTTCCACAGCAGAAGGCCCAGCTGTGTAGAGACAGACATGTCCGCCGTGTGTCTCTGCAGGAAACACACACAACGTTAGCTTCTAGTCGTTAGCAGTTAGCTTCTAGTCGTTAGCAGTTAGCTTCTAGTCGTTAGCAGGTAGCTTCTAGTCGTTAGCAGTTAGCTTCTAGTCGTTAGCAGTTAGCTTCTAGTCGTTAGCAGTTAGCTTCTAGTCGTTAGCAGGTAGCTTCTAGTCGTTAGCAGGTAGCTTCTAGTCGTTAGCAGTTAGCTTCTAGTCGTTAGCAGGTAGCTTCTAGCTGTGTTACGGATGGTGGAGCTGCGTTGGTGGCGAAGTGGATGGAGTGTGTGCATCTGTCGGTGTCTGCTGGTTTTGTTTTGAAAGTGTTCCCTTTCCCCATGGTGCTGCTGATGGTGTTCACCTGCTGCCCCGTGTTATCTCCTCCCCCTCACCTGCTGCCCCGTGTTATCTCCTCCCCCTCACCTGCTGCCCCGTGATGTCTCCTCCCCCTCACCTGCTGCCCCGTGTTATCTCCTCCCCCTCACCTGCTGCCCCGTGATGTCTCCTCCCCCTCACCTGCTGCCCCGTGATGTCTCCTCCCCCTCACCTGCTGCCCCGTGATGTCTCCTCCCCCTCACCTGCTGCCCCGTGTTATCTCCTCCCCCTCACCTGCTGCCCCGTGATGTCTCCTCCCCCTCACCTGCTGCCCCGTGATGTCTCCTCCCCCTCACCTGCTGCCCCCGTGATGTCTCCTCCCCCTCACCTGCTGCCCCGTGATGTCTCCTCCCCCTCACCTGCTGCCCCGTGATGTCTCCTCCCCCTCACCTGCTGCCCCGTGATGTCTCCTCCCCCTCACCTGCTGCCCCGTGATGTCTCCTCCCCCTCACCTGCTGCCCCGTGATGTCTCCTCCCCCTCTCCTGTGTCCTGTTGGTTTGATTGGTGTGTGGGTGTTTAGGCTCTGTTGCCCTGTCTGTGTTGGCAGGTAGTGTGTGTGAGATCCTTGAGGCTGTGTCCTGTGCTCGAGTAATAAATGCCCACACCGGGTTATATTTTTGGACGTCCTGCCTCTGCCTCCTTGCTTGGTCGGGCCGCTCAATTGTCAGCTTCACAAGCTGTTAGCTTAGCTTCTAGCTGTTAGCAGTTAGCTTCTAGCTGTTAGCCGTAATGATAAATGGACTGTAGCTACATGCTACAGCTCATTCAAACAGAGCCATTAGCTCAGAGAAGCTAACTGCCGCCCCGAGCCCCTCAGGTTGGGATCTTGCTCGAGGACACATGGACACAAAGACTGTGTTAGCATTTAGCTTCTAGCAGTTAGCATTTAGCTTCTAGCTGTTAGCAGTTAGCAGCTGGTTAACATTATGATGTTTTAAAGTAAGAATTAAAACACCTACTAAAAGTGAGAATAAACTACAAATAAAGACATGAACACATACAGATAAATAAGCTATAACAATTAGGAGACACAAAGTTATTAAATAGTCATAATACTGACATTTTAAGAAAACAACTTCTTTAAAAACATATAAGCAGTTAGCAGTTAGCAGTTAGCAGTTAGCAGTTAGCAGTTAGCAGTTAGCAGTTAGCAGTTAGCCACGTCCTGCAGGTCTACAGAATATACAACTAATCATACATACTGTGTGTGTGTGTGTGTGTGTGTGTGTGTGAGAGACAGAGACACAGAGACACAGAGACGGAGACACGGACACACAGAGCCACAGAGACACAGAGACAGAGAGACACGGAGACTC
>CM070498.1:587385-592385 GCA_036324585.1 Champsocephalus esox
CCCCCCGTCACACACCGCACCTCCCAACTTAAAGCCTTAGCCCCGCCCCCTTCACCTGAGCCCTGCTGCCCCCCGGTCACACACCGCACCTCCCACTTAAAGCCTTAGCCCCGCCCCCTTCACCTGAGCCCTGCTGCCCCCCGTCACACACCGCACCTCCCACTTAAAGCCTTAGCCCCGCCCCCTTCACCTGAGCCCTGCTGCCCCCCGTCACACACCGCACCTCCCAACTTAAAGCCTTAGCCCCGCCCCCTTCACCTGAGCCCTGCTGCCCCCCGTCACACACCGCACCTCCCAACTTAAAGCCTTAGCCCCGCCCCCTTCACCTGAGCCCTGCTGCCCCCCGTCACACACCGCACCTCCCAACTTAAAGCCTTAGCCCCGCCCCCTTCACCTGAGCCCTGCTGCCCCCCGTCACACACCGCACCTCCCACTTAAAGCCTTAGCCCCGCCCCCTTCACCTGAGCCCTGCTGCCCCCCGTCACACACCGCACCTCCCACTTAAAGCCTTAGCCCCGCCCCCTTCACCTGAGCCCTGCTGCCCCCCGTCACACACCGCACCTCCCACTTAAAGCCTTAGCCCCGCCCCCTTCACCTGAGCCCTGCTGCCCCCCGTCACACACCGCACCTCCCAACTTAAAGCCTTAGCCCCGCCCCCTTCACCTGAGCCCTGCTGCCCCCCGTCACACACCGCACCTCCAACTTAAAGCCTTAGCCCCGCCCCCTTCACCTGAGCCCTGCTGCCCCCCGTCACACACCGCACCTCCAACTTAAAGCCTTAGCCCCGCCCCCTTCACCTGAGCCCTGCTGCCCCCCGTCACACACCGCACCTCCCACTTAAAGCCTTAGCCCCGCCCCCTTCACCTGAGCCCTGCTGCCCCCCGTCACACACCGCACCTCCCACTTAAAGCCTTAGCCCCGCCCCCTTCACCTGAGCCCTGCTGCCCCCCGTCACACACCGCACCTCCCACTTAAAGCCTTAGCCCCGCCCCCTTCACCTGAGCCCTGCTGCCCCCCGGTCACACACCGCACCTCCCACTTAAAGCCTTAGCCCCGCCCCCTTCACCTGAGCCCTGCTGCCCCCCGGTCACACACCGCACCTCCCACTTAAAGCCTTAGCCCCGCCCCCTTCACCTGAGCCCTGCTGCCCCCCGTCACACACCGCACCTCCCACTTAAAGCCTTAGCCCCGCCCCCTTCACCTGAGCCCTGCTGCCCCCCGTCACACACCGCACCTCCAACTTAAAGCCTTAGCCCCGCCCCCTTCACCTGAGCCCTGCTGCCCCCCGTCACACACCGCACCTCCAACTTAAAGCCTTAGCCCCGCCCCCTTCACCTGAGCCCTGCTGCCCCCCGTCACACACCGCACCTCCCACTTAAAGCCTTAGCCCCGCCCCCTTCACCTGAGCCCTGCTGCCCCCGGTCACACACCGCACCTCCCACTTAAAGCCTTAGCCCCGCCCCCTTCACCTGAGCCCTGCTGCCCCCCGTCACACACCGCACCTCCCAACTTAAAGCCTTAGCCCCGCCCCCTTCACCTGAGCCCTGCTGCCCCCCGTCACACACCGCACCTCCCACTTAAAGCCTTAGCCCCGCCCCCTTCACCTGAGCCCTGCTGCCCCCCGTCACACACCGCACCTCCCACTTAAAGCCTTAGCCCCGCCCCCTTCACCTGAGCCCTGCTGCCCCCCGTCACACACCGCACCTCCCACTTAAAGCCTTAGCCCCGCCCCCTTCACCTGAGCCCTGCTGCCCCCCGTCACACACCGCACCTCCCACTTAAAGCCTTAGCCCCGCCCCCTTCACCTGAGCCCTGCTGCCCCCCGTCACACACCGCACCTCCCACTTAAAGCCTTAGCCCCGCCCCCTTCACCTGAGCCCTGCTGCCCCCCGTCACACACCGCACCTCCCACTTAAAGCCTTAGCCCCGCCCCCTTCACCTGAGCCCTGCTGCCCCCCGTCACACACCGCACCTCCCACTTAAAGCCTTAGCCCCGCCCCCTTCACCTGAGCCCTGCTGCCCCCCGTCACACACCGCACCTCCCACTTAAAGCCTTAGCCCCGCCCCCTTCACCTGAGCCCTGCTGCCCCCCGTCACACACCGCACCTCCCAACTTAAAGCCTTAGCCCCGCCCCCTTCACCTGAGCCCTGCTGCCCCCCGTCACACACCGCACCTCCCACTTAAAGCCTTAGCCCCGCCCCCTTCACCTGAGCCCTGCTGCCCCCCGGTCACACACCGCACCTCCCACTTAAAGCCTTAGCCCCGCCCCCTTCACCTGAGCCCTGCTGCCCCCCGGTCACACACCGCACCTCCCACTTAAAGCCTTAGCCCCGCCCCCTTCACCTGAGCCCTGCTGCCCCCCGTCACACACCGCACCTCCCACTTAAAGCCTTAGCCCCGCCCCCTTCACCTGAGCCCTGCTGCCCCCCGTCACACACCGCACCTCCCACTTAAAGCCTTAGCCCCGCCCCCTTCACCTGAGCCCTGCTGCCCCCCGTCACACACCGCACCTCCCACTTAAAGCCTTAGCCCCGCCCCCTTCACCTGAGCCCTGCTGCCCCCCGTCACACACCGCACCTCCCACTTAAAGCCTTAGCCCCGCCCCCTTCACCTGAGCCCTGCTGCCCCCCGTCACACACCGCACCTCCCACTTAAAGCCTTAGCCCCGCCCCCTTCACCTGAGCCCTGCTGCCCCCCGTCACACACCGCACCTCCCACTTAAAGCCTTAGCCCCGCCCCCTTCACCTGAGCCCTGCTGCCCCCCGTCACACACCGCACCTCCCACTTAAAGCCTTAGCCCCGCCCCCTTCACCTGAGCCCTGCTGCCCCCCGTCACACACCGCACCTCCCACTTAAAGCCTTAGCCCCGCCCCCTTCACCTGAGCCCTGCTGCCCCCCGGTCACACACCGCACCTCCCACTTAAAGCCTTAGCCCCGCCCCCTTCACCTGAGCCCTGCTGCCCCCCGGTCACACACCGCACCTCCCACTTAAAGCCTTAGCCCCGCCCCCTTCACCTGAGCCCTGCTGCCCCCCGTCACACACCGCACCTCCCACTTAAAGCCTTAGCCCCGCCCCCTTCACCTGAGCCCTGCTGCCCCCCGTCACACACCGCACCTCCCACTTAAAGCCTTAGCCCCGCCCCCTTCACCTGAGCCCTGCTGCCCCCCGTCACACACCGCACCTCCCACTTAAAGCCTTAGCCCCGCCCCCTTCACCTGAGCCCTGCTGCCCCCCGTCACACACCGCACCTCCCACTTAAAGCCTTAGCCCCGCCCCCTTCACCTGAGCCCTGCTGCCCCCCGTCACACACCGCACCTCCCACTTAAAGCCTTAGCCCCGCCCCCTTCACCTGAGCCCTGCTGCCCCCCGTCACACACCGCACCTCCCACTTAAAGCCTTAGCCCCGCCCCCTTCACCTGAGCCCTGCTGCCCCCCGGTCACACACCGCACCTCCCACTTAAAGCCTTAGCCCCGCCCCCTTCACCTGAGCCCTGCTGCCCCCCGTCACACACCGCACCTCCCAACTTAAAGCCTTAGCCCCGCCCCCTTCACCTGAGCCCTGCTGCCCCCCGTCACACACCGCACCTCCAACTTAAAGCCTTAGCCCCGCCCCCTTCACCTGAGCCCTGCTGCCCCCCGGTCACACACCGCACCTCCCACTTAAAGCCTTAGCCCCGCCCCCTTCACCTGAGCCCTGCTGCCCCCCGTCACACACCGCACCTCCCACTTAAAGCCTTAGCCCCGCCCCCTTCACCTGAGCCCTGCTGCCCCCCGTCACACACCGCACCTCCCACTTAAAGCCTTAGCCCCGCCCCCTTCACCTGAGCCCTGCTGCCCCCGTCACACACCGCACCTCCCACTTAAAGCCTTAGCCCCGCCCCCTTCACCTGAGCCCTGCTGCCCCCGTCACACACCGCACCTCCCACTTAAAGCCTTAGCCCCGCCCCCTTCACCTGAGCCCTGCTGCCCCCCGGTCACACACCGCACCTCCCACTTAAAGCCTTAGCCCCGCCCCCTTCACCTGAGCCCTGCTGCCCCCCGTCACACACCGCACCTCCCACTTAAAGCCTTAGCCCCGCCCCCTTCACCTGAGCCCTGCTGCCCCCCGTCACACACCGCACCTCCCACTTAAAGCCTTAGCCCCGCCCCCTTCACCTGAGCCCTGCTGCCCCCCGTCACACACCGCACCTCCCACTTAAAGCCTTAGCCCCGCCCCCTTCACCTGAGCCCTGCTGCCCCCCGTCACACACCGCACCTCCCACTTAAAGCCTTAGCCCCGCCCCCTTCACCTGAGCCCTGCTGCCCCCCGTCACACACCGCACCTCCCACTTAAAGCCTTAGCCCCGCCCCCTTCACCTGAGCCCTGCTGCCCCCCGTCACACACCGCACCTCCCACTTAAAGCCTTAGCCCCGCCCCCTTCACCTGAGCCCTGCTGCCCCCCGTCACACACCGCACCTCCCACTTAAAGCCTTAGCCCCGCCCCCTTCACCTGAGCCCTGCTGCCCCCGTCACACACCGCACCTCCCACTTAAAGCCTTAGCCCCGCCCCCTTCACCTGAGCCCTGCTGCCCCCCGTCACACACCGCACCTCCCACTTAAAGCCTTAGCCCCGCCCCCTTCACCTGAGCCCTGCTGCCCCCCGTCACACACCGCACCTCCCACTTAAAGCCTTAGCCCCGCCCCCTTCACCTGAGCCCTGCTGCCCCCCGTCACACACCGCACCTCCCACTTAAAGCCTTAGCCCCGCCCCCTTCACCTGAGCCCTGCTGCCCCCGTCACACACCGCACCTCCCACTTAAAGCCTTAGCCCCGCCCCCTTCACCTGAGCCCTGCTGCCCCCCGTCACACACCGCACCTCCCACTTAAAGCCTTAGCCCCGCCCCCTTCACCTGAGCCCTGCTGCCCCCCGTCACACACCGCACCTCCCACTTAAAGCCTTAGCCCCGCCCCCTTCACCTGAGCCCTGCTGCCCCCGTCACACACCGCACCTCCCACTT
>CM070498.1:599885-649885 GCA_036324585.1 Champsocephalus esox
CGACCCACAGGAGGACCTGAGTCGATACGAGTGGTCCAGGGGTCCTCTCTCTCCGAGCAGCTTCAGAGGAGGCAAGGAGAGGAGGACCTAGGACACATCAGACGGTGCCAGAGACGACTTTGAGATGTGTGCGTGTGTGTGCGTGCGTACGTGCGTGCATGTGTACGTGTGTACGTGCGTGAGCGTGTGCACGTGCTCCTTGTTGACCTCCTCTCCCACATTCTGCTCGTTCTTAGGAGGGTGAAGGTGTTTGTTATATTTCAGCTGATTTAAAGAGGCCCTGTTCTTCTTCTGTGGTGTTCTATAGGAGTTAGTGCATGTAAATACTCTTATTGTGAAGGGGTGACTTCCTGTGTCTTCAGGTGTGTGTTGTTGTAAATGCTCTTATTGTGGCGCTCTGACTTCATGTGACCTCAGGTGTGTGTTGTTGTAAAGGCTCTTATTGTGGCGGACTGACTTCCTGTTTCCTCAGGTTCACGTTGTTTTCTAAATGCTCTTATTGTGGCGGTCTGACTTCCTGTTTCCTCAGGTGTGTGTTGTTGTAAAGGCTCTTATTGTGGCGGTCTGATTTCCTGTGTCCTCAGGTTCATGTTGTTTTCAAAATGCTCTTATTGTGGCGCTCTGACTTCCTGTGACCTCAGGTGTGTGTTGTTGTAAAGGCTCTTATTGTGGCGGTCTGACTTCCTGTGCCCTCAGGTGTATGTTGTTGTAAAGGCTCTTATTGTGGCGCTCTGACTTCCTGTGACCTCAGGTGTGTGTTGTTGTAAAGGCTCTTATTGTGGCGGTCTGACTTCCTGTGACCTCAGGTGTGTGTTGTTGTAAAGGCTCTTATTGTGGCGGTCTGACTTCCTGTGCCCTCAGGTGTATGTTGTTGTAAAGGCTCTTATTGTGGCGGTCTGACTTCCTGTGCCCTCAGGTGTGTGTTGTTGTAAAGGCTCTTATTGTGGCGGTCTGACTTCCTGTGATCTCAGGTGTGTGTTGTAAAGGCTCTTATTGTGGCGGTCTGACTTCCTGTGCCTTCAGGTGTGTGTTGTTGTAAAGGCTCTTAATGTGGCGGTCTGACTTCCTGTTTCCTCAGGTGTGTGTTGTTCTAAAGGCTCTTATTGTGGCGGTCTGACTTCCTGTGACCTCAGGTGTGTGTTGTTGTAAAGGCTCTTATTGTGGCGGTCTGACTTCCTGTGCCCTCAGGTGTGTGTTGTTGTAAAGGCTCTTATTGTGGCGGGCTGACTTCCTGTTTCCTCAGGTGTGTGTTGTTCTAAAGGCTCTTATTGTGGCGGTCTGACTTCCTGTGCCCTCAGGTGTGTGTTGTTCTAAAGGCTCTTATTGTGGCGGTCTGACTTCCTGTGCCTTCAGGTGTGTGTTGTTGTAAAGGCTCTTATTGTGGCGGTCTGACTTCCTGTGCCCTCAGGTGTGTGTTGTTGTAAAGGCTCTTATTGTGGCGGTCTGACTTCCTGTGCCCTCAGGTGTGTGTTGTTGTAAAGGCTCTTATTGTGGCGGTCTGACTTCCTGTGCCCTCAGGTGTGTGTTGTTGTAAAGGCTCTTATTGTGGCGCTCTGACTTCCTGTGCCCTCAGGTGTGTGTTGTTGTAAAGGCTCTTATTGTGGCGGTCTGACTTCCTGTGCCCTCAGGTGTGTGTTGTTGTAAAGGCTCTTATTGTGGCGGGCTGACTTCCTGTTTCCTCAGGTGTGTGTTGTTCTAAAAGCTCTTATTGTGGCGGTCTGACTTCCTGTGCCCTCAGGTGTGTGTTGTTGTAAAGGCTCTTATTGTGGCGGTCTGACTTCCTGTGCCCTCAGGTGTGTGTTGTTGTAAAGGCTCTTATTGTGGCGGTCTGACTTCCTGTGCCCTCAGGTGTGTGTTGTTGTAAAGGCTGTTATTGTGGTGGGCTGACTTCCTGTTTCCTCAGGTGTGTGTTGTTCTAAAGGCTCTTATTGTGGCGGTCTGACTTCCTGTGCCCAGGTTCGTGTTCTTCTTGGACCCGTGTAACATCGACATCGTTCAGAGGAAGATCCGCTCCCTGGCTCTCTGTGTGTCTCTGTGCCCCCCCGAGAAGATGGAAACCTACCAGGACCTGAAGAGGTTCGCCATGCTCAACGGTGAGGCCGCCGCCGGGGCTGATGGGAGATGTAGTCTGTGGGGGAGAGAGAGTCCAACTCAGGGAAAAGAGCAGCTTTGTCTCCAAAAGGTTTCACTTTAGCATTCATTTTAAACACGAGCATTACTCTCTCCATGTATCACCCTAAGCCACTGCGCCGAGAGGATTGGCTTGATGCTTCATATTTAGTTTCTGTACATTTGTATTTCAACATTTTCTACTTTCTATTTGAGACGTTCACATGTTGGATTGTTCATTTCTAGTCTTTTCATTTCTCTAATGTGAAATGCAAACACTTCACACATTGGGATAAATAAAGTACTTCTCATGTCATGAGAACAGAAAGATATATCATACATAATATTTGAATATATTATTGTATTTTATTATAATCGTGAGAGGAGCAGAATCACTAACTCATCAGCGCTGCACGTCATGCTGATGATGTCATGTCTGCAGACACAGTGTGACACAGCACCAGTGTGTACACACACACACACACACACACACACACACACACACACACACACTTAATGAAAGGAGTGTCTCACACACTGTTTCTGTTAGTCTGTCCACCCTGAGGCTCTCCGGAGGAACACGTCTCCCTCCTCCTGTCACTCAAACACCCACTCTGCTGTCTGACAGGAAGCAGAGGAGCTAATGCTAATGGAACTAATGCTAGTGGAGGTTCCATCGAGTTACATCGCGGTGCGTTCAGGCTCTGCTGTCAGAAACACAATCTGACAAGAAGTCAGCAGGGGAGCTAGCCAGTGCTAACAGAGCTAACGCTAATGGAGCTAACGCTAATTGAACTAATGCTAATGGAGGCTCCATAGAGTTATATTGTGGGGCGTTCAGGCTCATCCCGTCTCTCTGTGTTCTCTTTCAGGTTCCGAGTTGTGTTCCTATGAGTTAGCGGGTCATAAATATCCAGGTCTCCCTGAGAGGTTCTCCAGATGTCCCAAACTTCCTGTTCCACCCAGGTGAGTCCAAAACACTGACCTCTGACCCGCAGTAAGCAGGTGTTTGACCTCTGTTAGGAAACCCTCCCTGGTCCCCGGCTTGAGCTTCAGCCTCAGGATCCATGGGTATGTGATCCTCTCCAGAAGGGAAGTAGTATCAGCTAGTTCCTTTTTTGTCAAAATATTAAAATTCTGACTTTTTCTCAAAATCACTAAATTCTGACTTTTTCCTCAAAATCACTAAATTCTGACTTTTTATCAAAATCACTAAATTCTGACTTTCTCAAAATCACTAAATTCTGACTTTTTCTCAAAATCACTAAATTCTGACTTTCTCAAAATCACTAAATTCTGACTTTTTCTCAAAATCACTAAATTCTGACTTTTTCTCAAAATCACTAAATTCTGACTTTCTCAAAATCACTAAATTCTGACTTTTAAATCACAAAATTCTGACTTTTAAATCACAAAATTCTGACTTTTTCTCAATCACTAAATTCTGACTTTTTCTCAAAATCACTAAATTCTGACTTTTTCCTCAAAATCACTAAATTCTGACTTTTTATCAAAATCACTAAATTCTGACTTTCTCAAAATCACTAAATTCTGACTTTTTCTCAAAATCACTAAATTCTGACTTTCTCAAAATCACTAAATTCTGACTTTTTCTCAAAATCACTAAATTCTGACTTTTTCTCAAAATCACTAAATTCTGACTTTCTCAAAATCACTAAATTCTGACTTTTAAATCACTAAATTCTGACTTTTAAATCACAAAATTCTGACTTTTAAATCACAAAATTCTGACTTTTTCTCAATCACTAAATTCTGACTTTTTCTCAAAATCACTAAATTCTGACTTTTTCCTCAAAATCACTAAATTCTGACTTTTAAATCACTAAATTCTGACTTTTAAATCACTAAATTCTGACTTTTAAATCACTAAATTCTGACTTTTAAATTCTGACTTTTTTTCTCTAAATCATTAAATTCTGACTTTTTCCTCAAAATCACTCAATTCTGACTTTTTCTCAAAATCACTCAATTCTGACTTTCTCAAAAAATTCAGCCTCAAGATCCATGTGTCTCTGATCCTCTCCAGAAGGGAAGTAGTCAGAGCATCAGCTAGTTCCCTTTTTGTCAAAATATTAAAATTCTGACTTTTTCTCAAAATCACTAAATTCTGACTTTTTCTCAAAATCACTAAATTCTGACTTTTTCTCAAAATCACTAAATTCTGACTTTTTTTTCTCAAAATCACTAAATTCTGACTTTTTCCTCAATGACTCAATTCTGACTTTTTCTCAAAATCACTAAATTCTGACTTTCTCAAAAAATCACTAAATTCTGACTTTTTCTCAAAATCGCTAAATTCTGACTTTTTCTCAAAATCACTAAATTCTGACTTTTTTCTCAAAACCATGATTTTGTCTGAATATTTAAATGTTAATACTCCCTGGTCCCCGGCTTGAGCCTCAGGATCCATGTATCTGTGATCCTCTCCAGAATGGAAGTAGTCAGAGCATCAGCGAGTTCCTTTTTTAGATTCTGACTTTTAAATCACTAAATTCTGACTTTGTCTCAAAATCACTAAATTCTGACTTTCTCAAAATCACTAAATTCTGACTTTTAAATCACTAAATTCTGACTTTTTCTCCAAATCACTAAATTCTGACTTGTTCTCAAAATCACTAAATTCTGACTTTTTCTCAAAATCACTAAATTCTGACTTTTTCTCCAAATCACTAAATTCTGACTTTTAAATCACTAAATTCTGACTTTTTCTCCAAATCACTAAATTCTGACTTGTTCTCAAAATCACTAAATTCTGACTTGTTCTCAAAATCACTAAATTCTGACTTGTTCTCAAAATCACTAAATTCTGACTTTTTCTCAAAATCACTAAATTCTGACTTTTTCTCCAAATCACTAAATTCTGACTTTTAAATCACTAAATCCTGACTTTTTCTCCAAATCACTAAATTCTGACTTGTTCTCAAAATCACTAAATTCTGACTTTTTCTCAAAATCACTAAATTCTGACTTTTAAATCACTAAATTCTGACTTTTAAATCACTAAATCCTGACTTTTTCTCAAAATCACTAAATTCTGACTTTTAAATCACTAAATCCTGACTTTTTCTCAAAATCACTAAATTCTGACTTTTAAATCACTAAATTCTGACTTTTTCTCAAAATCACTAAATTCTGACTTTTTCTCAAAATCACTAAATTCTGACTTTTAAATCACTAAATTCTGACTTTTTCTCAAAATCACTAAATTCTGACTTTCTCAAAATCACTAAATTCTGACTTTTTCCTCAAAATCACTAAATTCGGACTTTTTCTCAAAATCACTAAATTCGGACTTTTTCTCAAAATCACTAAATTCTGACTTTCTCAAAATCACTAACTTCTGACTTTTAAATCACTAAATTCTGACTTTTAAATCACTAAATTCTGACTTTCCCAAAATCACTAAATTCTGACTTTTTCTCAAAATCACTAAATTCTGACTTTTTCTCAAAATCACAAAATTCTGACTTTTTCCCAAAATCACTAAATTCTGACTTTTAAATCACTAAATTCTGACTTTTTCTCAAAATCACTAAATTCTGACTTTTTCTCAAAATCACTAAATTCTGACTTTTTCCTCAAAATCACTAAATTCTGACTTTTAAATCACTAAATTCTGACTTTTAAATCACTAAATTCTGACTTTTAAATCACTAAATTCTGACTTTTAAATTCTGACTTTTTTTCTCAAAATCATTAAATTCTGACTTTTTCCTCAAAATCACTCAATTCTGACTTTTTCTCAAAATCACTCAATTCTGACTTTCTCAAAAAATTCAGCCTCAGGATCCATGTGTCTCTGATCCTCTCCAGAAGGGAAGTAGTCAGAGCATCAGCTAGTTCCCTTTTTGTCAAAATATTAAAATTCTGACTTTTTCTCAAAATCACTAAATTCTGACTTTCTCAAAATCACTAAATTCTGACTTTTTCTCAAAATCACTAAATTCTGACTTTTTCCTCAAAATCACTAAATTCTGACTTTTTAAATCACTAAATTCTGACTTTTAAATCACTAAATTCTGACTTTCTCAAAATCACTAAATTCTGACTTTTTCTCAAAATCACTAAATTCTGACTTTCTCAAAATAACTAAATTCTGACTTTTTCTCAAAATCACTAAATTCTGACTTTTAAATCACTAAATTCTGACTTTCTCAAAATAACTAAATTCTGACTTTTAAATCACTAAATTCTGACTTTTAAATCACTAAATTCTGACTTTTAAATCACTAAATTCTGACTTTTTCTCAAAATCACTAAATTCTGACTTTTTCTCAAAATCACTAAATTCTGACTTTTTCTCAAAATCACTAAATTCGGACTTTTCCTCAAAATCACTAAATTCTGACTTTTTCTCAAAATCACTAACTTCTGACTTTTTCCTCAAAATCACTAACTTCTGACTTTTAAATCACTAAATTCTGACTTTCTCAAAATCACTAAATTCTGACTTTTTCCTCAAAATCACTAAATTCTGACTTTTAAATCACTAAATTCTGACTTTCTCAAAATCACTAAATTCTGACTTTTTCCTCAAAATCACTAAATTCTGACTTTTAAATCACTAAATTCTGACTTTTAAATTACTAAATTCTGACTTTCTCAAAATCACTAAATTCTGACTTTTTCTCAAAATCACTAAATTCGGACTTTTTCTCAAAATAACTAAATTCTGACTTTTTCCCAAAATGACTAAATTCTGACTTTTAAATCACTAAATTCTGACTTTTAAATCACTAAATTCTGACTTTTAAATCACTAAATTCTGACTTTTAAATCACTAAATTCTGACTTTTAAATCACTAAATTCTGACTTTCTCAAATCACTAAATTCTGACTTTTTCTCAAAATCACTAAATTCTGACTTTCTCAAAATCACTAAATTCTGACTTTTTCTCAAAATCACTAAATTCTGACTTTCTCAAAATCACTAAATTCTGACTTTTTCCTCAAAATCACTAAATTCTGACTTTCTCAAAATCACTAACTTCTGACTTTTTCCTCAAAATCACTAAATTCTGACTTTTAAATCACTAAATTCTGACTTTTAAATCACTAAATTCTGACTTTCCCAAAATCACTAAATTCTGACTTTTTCTCAAAATCACTAAATTCTGACTTTTTCTCAAAATCACTAAATTCTGACTTTTTCCCAAAATCACTAAATTCTGACTTTTAAATCACTAAATTCTGACTTTTAAATCACTAAATTCTGACTTTTAAATTACTAAATTCTGACTTTCTCAAAATCACTAAATTCTGACTTTTTCTCAAAATCACTAAATTCTGACTTTTTCTCAAAATAACTAAATTCGGACTTTTTCTCAAAATCACTAAATTCTGACTTTCTCAAAATCACTAACTTCTGACTTTTAAATCACTAAATTCTGACTTTTAAATCACTAAATTCTGACTTTTAAATCACTAAATTCTGACTTTCTCAAAATCACTAAATTCTGACTTTTTCTCAAAATCACTAAATTCTGACTTTCTCAAAATCACTAAATTCTGACTTTTTCTCAAAATCACTAAATTCTGACTTTCTCAAAATCACTAAATTCTGACTTTTTCCTCAAAATCACTAAATTCTGACTTTTTCTCAAAATCACTAAATTCTGACTTTCTCAAAATCACTAACTTCTGACTTTTTCCTCAAAATCACTAAATTCTGACTTTTAAATCACTAAATTCTGACTTTTAAATCACTAAATTCTGACTTTCCCAAAATCACTAAATTCTGACTTTTTCTCAAAATCACTAACTTCTGACTTTTTCCTCAAAATCACTAACTTCTGACTTTTAAATCACTAAATTCTGACTTTCTCAAAATCACTAAATTCTGACTTTCTCAAAATCACTAAATTCTGACTTTTAAATCACTAAATTCTGACTTTCTCAAAATCACTAAATTCTGACTTTTTCCTCAAAATCACTAAATTCTGACTTTTAAATCACTAAATTCTGACTTTTAAATCACTAAATTCTGACTTTCCCAAAATCACTAAATTCTGACTTTTTCTCAAAATCACTAAATTCTGACTTTTTCTCAAAATCACTAAATTCTGACTTTTTCCCAAAATCACTAAATTCTGACTTTTAAATCACTAAATTCTGACTTTTAAATCACTAAATTCTGACTTTTAAATTACTAAATTCTGACTTTCTCAAAATCACTAAATTCTGACTTTCTCAAAATCACTAAATTCTGACTTTTTCTCAAAATCACTAAATTCTGACTTTCTCAAAATCACTAAATTCTGACTTTTTCTCAAAATCACTAAATTCTGACTTTCTCAAAATCACTAAATTCTGACTTTTTCCTCAAAATCACTAAATTCTGACTTTTTCTCAAAATCACTAAATTCTGACTTTCTCAAAATCACTAACTTCTGACTTTTTCCTCAAAATCACTAAATTCTGACTTTTAAATCACTAAATTCTGACTTTTAAATCACTAAATTCTGACTTTTAAATCACTAAATTCTGACTTTCCCAAAATCACTAAATTCTGACTTTTTCTCAAAATCACTAACTTCTGACTTTTTCCTCAAAATCACTAACTTCTGACTTTTAAATCACTAAATTCTGACTTTCTCAAAATCACTAAATTCTGACTTTCTCAAAATCACTAAATTCTGACTTTTTCCTCAAAATCACTAAATTCTGACTTTTAAATCACTAAATTCTGACTTTTAAATCACTAAATTCTGACTTTCCCAAAATCACTAAATTCTGACTTTTTCTCAAAATCACTAAATTCTGACTTTTTCTCAAAATCACTAAATTCTGACTTTTTCCCAAAATCACTAAATTCTGACTTTTAAATCACTAAATTCTGACTTTTAAATCACTAAATTCTGACTTTTAAATTACTAAATTCTGACTTTCTCAAAATCACTAAATTCTGACTTTCTCAAAATCACTAAATTCTGACTTTTTCTCAAAATCACTAAATTCTGACTTTCTCAAAATCACTAAATTCTGACTTTTTCTCAAAATCACTAAATTCTGACTTTCTCAAAATCACTAAATTCTGACTTTTAAATCACTAAATTCTGACTTTCTCAAAATCACTAACTTCTGACTTTTTCCTCAAAATCACTAAATTCTGACTTTTAAATCACTAAATTCTGACTTTTAAATCACTAAATTCTGACTTTCCCAAAATCACTAAATTCTGACTTTTTCTCAAAATCACTAAATTCTGACTTTTTCTCAAAATCACTAAATTCTGACTTTTTCCCAAAATCACTAAATTCTGACTTTTAAATCACTAAATTCTGACTTTCCCAAAATCACTAAATTCTGACTTTTTCTCAAAATCACTAAATTCTGACTTTTTCTCAAAATCACTAAATTCTGACTTTTTCCCAAAATCACTAAATTCTGACTTTTAAATCACTAAATTCTGACTTTTAAATCACTAAATTCTGACTTTTAAATCACTAAATTCTGACTTTTAAATCACTAAATTCTGACTTTCTCAAAATCACTAAATTCTGACTTTTTCTCAAAATCACTAAATTCTGACTTTTTCCTCAAAATCACTAAATTCTGACTTTTTCCTCAAAATCACTAAATTCTGACTTTTTAAATCACTAAATTCTGACTTTTAAATCACTAAATTCTGACTTTCTCAAAATCACTAAATTCTGACTTTTTCTCAAAATCACTAAATTCTGACTTTCTCAAAATAACTAAATTCTGACTATTTTCTCAAAATCACTAAATTCTGACTTTTAAATCACTAAATTCTGACTTTTAAATCACTAAATTCTGACTTTTTCTCAAAATCACTAAATTCTGACTTTTTCTCAAAATCACTAAATTCTGACTTTTTCTCAAAATCACTAAATTCTGACTTTTTCTCAAAATCACTAAATTCTGACTTTTTCTCAAAATCACTAACTTCTGACTTTTTCCTCAAAATCACTAAATTCTGACTTTTTCTCAAAATCACTAACTTCTGACTTTTTCCTCAAAATCACTAAATTCTGACTTTTAAATCACTAAATTCTGACTTTCTCAAAATCACTAAATTCTGACTTTTTCCTCAAAATCACTAAATTCTGACTTTTAAATCACTAAATTCTGACTTTCTCAAAATCACTAAATTCTGACTTTTTCCTCAATCACTAAATTCTGACTTTTTCTCAAAATCACTAAATTCTGACTTTTTCCCAAATCTTAAAAATGTGAACCCTCCCTGGTCTCCGGCTTGAGCTTCATCTCAGGATCCATGTGTCTGGGATCCTCTCCAGAAGGAAGGAGTCATCACATACAGAGACTAGTTCCTGAGCAGTGTCCTTCACATGCTGATATCAAGAGAGGGAGTCACACAGTCACAAGATGGAGGAACAGAAAGCAGTGTTCAATGTTTACTTCAGATTAGCTCCACGTCAGAAATGAGCATGCTTGATGTCTGTCTCTATAGTGAGCATGCTTGATGTCTCTCTCCATAGAGGCCGAGTCATCATGTTCATCACAGAGCTATCATCTGCCTCAAGCAGTCCTGATGCTCTTCTATCACACATCCTGTCATGCTCACAGCTAGTTGGTACCCTTGTTAGCATGCTACTCTCAGGTTGGAAGAGGACTGTTTGACCTCTGACCTCTCCTTCAGTAAGCAGGTGTTTGACCTCTGACCTCTCCCCGCAGTAAGCCCCTCCCGGTGTTTAACCGCTGCACCCCGGTGGATATCTCCTGCTATGCTAAGTTCTCGGAGGCGGTGGTGACGTTCGTCGGGGACCACAGCGTCCTGCATCGTCTGATAGCAGGGGTCGCCGCCAGCAAAGAGATCATCGTCGGGCTGTGTGTGCTGGCGCTGGGTGAGAGACACACACACACACACACACACACACACTGCGCTGCTGCGACTGACATGTCTCTGCCTCAAAGACCTCAAAGGACCCCTAGTAGACTCCTTCATCACCAATATATAACAACGCCGCTGTGAGAAATGTCCTATTTGGGTTGCCGTACGTAGCTGTCCAATATGCAGACCAACTCGGGGGTTCAGAGATGCCTTCAGGTACATCAGGTGCTCCTCTAACCTGTCTCTCAGGTAGTCAGAGATGCCTTCAGGTACATCGGGTGCTCCTCTAACCTGTCTCTCAGGCAGTCAGAGATGCGTTCAGGTACATCAGGTGCTCCTCTAACCTGTCTCTCAGGTAGTCAGAGATGCGTTCAGGTACATCGGGTGCTCCTCTAACCTGTCTCTCAGGTAGTCAGAGATGCGTTCAGGTACATCGGGTGTTCCTCTAACCTGTCCTCTCAGGTAGTCAGAGATGCGTTCAGGTACATCAGGTGCTCCTCTAACCTGTCCTCTCAGGTAGTCAGAGATGCGTTCAGGTTCATCAGGTGCTCCTCTAACCTGTCCTCTCAGGTAGTCAGAGATGCGTTCAGGTACATCAGGTGCTCCTCTAACCTGTCTCTCAGGTAGTCAGAGATGCGTTCAGGTACATCAGGTAGTCAGAGATGCGTTCAGGTACATCGGGTGTTCCTCTAACCTGTCCTCTCAGGTAGTCAGAGATGCGTTCAGGTACCTCAGGTGCTCCTCTAACCTGTCCTCTCAGGTAGTCAGAGATGCGTTCAGGTACCTCAGGTGCTCCTCTAACCTGTCCTCTCAGGTAGTCAGAGATGCGTTCAGGTACATCAGGTGCTCCTCTAACCTGTCTCTCAGGTAGTCAGAGATGCGTTCAGGTACATCAGGTAGTCAGAGATGCGTTCAGGTACATCGGGTGTTCCTCTAACCTGTCCTCTCAGGTAGTCAGAGATGCGTTCAGGTACCTCAGGTGCTCCTCTAACCTGTCCTCTCAGGTAGTCAGAGATGCGTTCAGGTACATCAGGCAGTCAGAGATGCGTTCAGGTACCTCAGGTGCTCCTCTAACCTGTCTCTCCTCCTCAGTCCTCTCCATGATCCTGATGCTCATCATCCGCTACATCTCTGCACTGCTCGTCTGGATCCTCACCTCTCTGGTGGTGCTGGGGTCTCTGGGTGAGCTCACTTCCTGTCTGTATAACCCTCTGAGCTCACTTCCTGTCTGTATAACCCTCTGAGCTCACTTCCTGTCTGTGTCTCAGCGGGGACCAGCGTCCTCTGGTGGCTCTACATCGATCACCGTCTCTATGGAAACGCCACCAGCAGTCACCTGAGGGAGGAGCTTAGAGAGGAGGGGGCAGAACTTAGAGCGGAGGGGGCGGAGCTTAGGGACAGTGGGCAGGCGCTGCTTGTCTACGCCGCCGCCGCCACCGTCTTCACCGTGAGGAACTTTATTACCACACGTTTCAAAATCTAACGTCTTTCCTTAAAGGTGTCCTATCATGCTAAATGCACTCTTTAGAAGTCTAAGTCCAACCCTTAAAGGACCCTTAAAGGACCCCTATTAGACTCTTTATCACCAATATATAACATGTCTCTGACTCAAAGACAGGGTCCTTTAATGGCCAGGTGAGGTACTGTCCTTTAAGGGACCCTTAAAGGACCCTTAAAGGTACATTCAGTGCATGAGCACGATGTGTTTGGCTGCCGTGTCTCGCCTTAACCTTAAATTCTTCCCCAATAACTGTGTTGTTGTTGTTGTTGTTGCTGCTGCTGCTGTCAGATCATCCTGCTGCTGCTCATGCTGTTCATGAGGAAGCGGGTGGCGCTCACCATCGCTCTGTTCCACGTGGCGGGGAAGGTGTTCCTGCACCTGCCGCTGCTCGCCCTGCAGCCCTGCCTCACCTTCCTCGCCCTGCTGCTCTTCTGGAGCTACTGGGTCCTCGTGCTGCTCTTCCTGGGCACCAGCGGTGAGACGTGGCCTCACACACACACACACACACACGCACACACACACACACACACACACACACACACACGTCTGTTCTTATTCAGTGATGGGAATTACGGCCCTTTGGAGGGAGCCGGATCTTATGGCTCCGTTTCTTTTCGAGAGCCGTTCAAACGAGCCGTTTGGAAATAAATTGTAATTGTGGTTGAAGAGCATTGTCTGCTGCATTTATTTGGTCAATTGAAAGGGGAAGTAGCGTTATTATGTCAGGTGTGCGTGACCTGAGCCGCTGCGCGCTCGTCCCCTGCAAGGTGCTGACCCAGCAGTCAGTGATGGATCAGGACATGGTTGAAACAACCAGCCCGTATCGCCAGCACACACTGCATCTGCTGCAGGTAACAGTTCAGATCATGGGGACATCACGTTACCCGCGGCCACTGTCGTGGACACTAACGCCCGACTCGCCGGCTTTGCCCGCCTCGCCGGCTTTGCCCGCCTCGCCGGCTTTGCCCGCCTCGCCGGCTTTGCCCGCCTCGCCCACGGAGGCGGAGCAGCCGCAGCCATCTTTGTTGCCCCAAACACCGCCACCTCTCAGCGGCCCGCAAGTGCCAGAGGACCTCGGCAAAACAGAGCCTGCCCAGGTATATTTAAAAAAGTGCCCAACTCGCCTGTAGGCTGCTCATCGTGCAGCTCACGGTCTCAAAACAGAGATCGGCTGCATGTAGACATTTCCGTTCAAGTAAGTCAGATGCCTTCACCACGACTGGCTACAACAACTGGCGCCGTGCTCTGATAGGCTGCGTGATGAGGAACTGGGAAGGCATGATCAAGCAAAGAGCACATAGATCCATAGATCTCTTCTTGCTGCTCTCAAAGTAACCAGATCGATGGTTTTAACTTCAATATTTAAAAAAAAATCTTCCCGGGGGAGCATGCCCCCGGACCCCCCCAGAGGAGGTGAGGCCCCCCCAGAGGAGGTGAGGCCCCCCCAGGGGTGCCCCCATAGAGGGTGTTAGGTCCACTCCCCACTTGTAAAAATAGCACTTTACCACTGCACCCTCTCTAATCTCAGATGCACCCCGAGTCATTTTGTTCTGGAACCGGGCCTGCTCGGGCCACACACACACACACACCCTCCCGGTCCTCCCGATGGCCAGTCGGTGCCTGCCGGTGAGCGTGGAAGTGTGGTCTGCCACAAGCGGGCGGCAGGAGCGGGGCTGTCAGCATCAGCGTGTAGACGGTGTTTTAAACTCGATGCGCTCTGAACATGTTATTAACGCGTTAACTTGACAGCCCCAATATATATATATATATATATATATATATATATATATATATATATACACAATCAAAGACACATTTTCTCATATGCACACATTAAAACCTAAATAAAAACACAACAATCATTATATAATTAATAATAATAATTCCTTGCATTTATTAAAGCGCTTTACAGATACACACATTACACACATTACACACATTACACACATTACACACATATATACAAAATAACAGTCACTTCAATATCTTTGAGAATGTAGTGTGGATCCCCCAGAGCATTGTGGGAGCTGTAGTGTGGATCCCCCAGAGCATTGTGGGATCTGTAGTGTGGATCCCCCAGAGCATTGTGGGAGCTGTAGTGTGGATCCCCCAGAGCATTGTGGGATCTGTAGTGTGGATCCCCCAGAGCATTGTGGGAGCTGTAGTGTGGATCCCCCAGAGCATTGTGGGAGCTGTAGTGTGGATCCCCCAGAGCATTGTGGGAGCTGTAGTGTGGATCCCCCAGAGCATTGTGGGATCTGTAGTGTGGATCCCCCAGAGCATTGTGGGAGCTGTAGTGTGGATCCCCCAGAGCATTGTGGGAGCTGTAGTGTGGATCCCCCAGAGCATTGTGGGATCTGTAGTGTGGATCCCCCAGAGCATTGTGGGATCTGTAGTGTGGATCCCCCAGAGCATTGTGGGAGCTGTAGTGTGGATCCCCCAGAGCATTGTGGGAGCTGTAGTGTGGATCCCCCAGAGCATTGTGGGAGCTGTAGTGTGGATCCCCCAGAGCATTGTGGGATCTGTAGTGTGGATCCCCCAGAGCATTGTGGGAGCTGTAGTGTGGATCCCCCAGAGCATTGTGGGAGCTGTAGTGTGGATCCCCCAGAGCATTGTGGGATCTGTAGTGTGGATCCCCCAGAGCATTGTGGGATCTGTAGTGTGGATCCCCCAGAGCATTGTGGGAGCTGTAGTGTGGATCCCCCAGAGCATTGTGGGAGCTGTAGTGTGGATCCCCCAGAGCATTGTGGGAGCTGTAGTGTGGATCCCCCAGAGCATTGTGGGAGCTGTAGTGTGGATCCCCCAGAGCATTGTGGGAGCTGTAGTGTGACTGCAGGTGTGTGTGTTGCAGGTAACCCGGAGCAGAACGAGGACACCACGCTGACAGAGTTCCGGCTCACGGGCTCTCTGCAGTACCTCACCTGGTACCACGCGGTGGGCCTGGTCTGGATCACAGAGTTCATCCTCGCCTGCCAGCAGATGACTGTGGCCGGAGCCGTCGTCACCTACTACTTCACCAGGTGAGTCTGTACTCCACCAGGTGAGTCTGTACTCCACCAGGTGAGTCTAAACTCCACCAGGTGAGTCTACACTCCACCAGGTGAGTCTGTACTCCACCAGGTGAGTCTACACTCCACCAGGTGAGTCTAAACTCCACCAGGTGAGTCTACACTCCACCAGGTGAGTCTACACTCCACCAGGTGAGTCTGTACTCCACCAGGTGAGTCTAAAGTCCACCAGGTGAGTCTGTACTCCACCAGGTGAGTCTGTACTCCACCAGGTGAGTCTACACTCCACCAGGTGAGTCTAAACTCCACCAGGTGAGTCTACACTCCACCAGGTGAGTCTGAACTCCACCAGGTGAGTCTACACTCCACCAGGTGAGTCTAAACTCCACCAGGTGAGTCTGTACTCCACCAGGTGAGTCTAAACTCCACCAGGTGAGTCTACACTCCACCAGGTGAGTCTAAAGTCCACCAGGTGAGTCTGTACTCCACCAGGTGAGTCTACACTCCACCAGGTGAGTCTGTACTCCACCAGGTGAGTCTAAAGTCCACCAGGTGAGTCTGTACTCCACCAGGTGAGTCTAAACTCCACCAGGTGAGTCTGTACTCCACCAGGTGAGTCTGTACTCCACCAGGTGAGTCTACACTCCACCAGGTGAGTCTAAACTCCACCAGGTGAGTCTACACTCCACCAGGTGAGTCTAAACTCCACCAGGTGAGTCTGTACTCCACCAGGTGAGTCTGTACTCCACCAGGTGAGTCTAAAGTCCACCAGGTGAGTCTAAACTCCACCAGGTGAGTCTGTACTCCACCAGGTGAGTCTACACTCCACCAGGTGAGTCTAAACTCCACCAGGTGAGTCTGTACTTCACCAGGTGAGTCTACACTCCACCAGGTGAGTCTGCACTCCACCAGGTGAGTCTGTACTCCACCAGGTGAGTCTGTACTCCACCAGGTGAGTCTGTACTCCACCAGGTGAGTCTGTACTCCACCAGGTGAGTCTAAAGTCCACCAGGTGAGTCTAAACTCCACCAGGTGAGTCTAAAGTCCACCAGGTGAGTCTAAACTCCACCAGGTGAGTCTAAACTCCACCAGGTGAGTCTGTACTCCACCAGGTGAGTCTGTACTCCACCAGGTGAGTCTACACTCCACCAGGTGAGTCTGAACTCCACCAGGTGAGTCTAAACTCCACCAGGTGAGTCTGTACTTCACCAGGTGAGTCTACACTCCACCAGGTGAGTCTGTACTCCACCAGGTGAGTCTAAACTCCACCAGGTGAGTCTAAACTCCACCAGGTGAGTCTACACTCCACCAGGTGAGTCTAAACTCCACCAGGTGAGTCTGTACTCCACCAGGTGAGTCTGTACTCCACCAGGTGAGTCTAAACTCCACCAGGTGAGTCTACACTCCACCAGGTGAGTCTGTACTCCACCAGGTGAGTCTAAACTCCACCAGGTGAGTCTGTACTCCACCAGGTGAGTCTAAACTCCACCAGGTGAGTCTGTACTTCACCAGGTGAGTCTAAACTCCACCAGGTGAGTCTAAACTCCACCAGGTGAGTCTGTACTCCACCAGGTGAGTCTGTACTCCACCAGGTGAGTCTAAACTCCACCAGGTGAGTCTGAACTCCACCAGGTGAGTCTAAACTCCACCAGGTGAGTCTAAACTCCACCAGGTGAGTCTAAACTCCACCAGGTGAGTCTAAACTCCACCAGGTGAGTCTACACTCCACCAGGTGAGTCTGTACTCCACCAGGTGAGTCTACACTCCACCAGGTGAGTCTGTACTCCACCAGGTGAGTCTAGACTCCACCAGGTGAGTCTAAACTCCACCAGGTGAGTCTAGACTCCACCAGGTGAGTCTAAACTCCACCAGGTGAGTCTACACTCCACCAGGTGAGTCTAAACTCCACCAGGTGAGTCTGTACTCCACCAGGTGAGTCTAAAGTCCACCAGGTGAGTCTAAACTCCACCAGGTGAGTCTACACTCCACCAGGTGAGTCTGAACTCCACCAGGTGAGTCTGAACTCCACCAGGTGAGTCTACACTCCACCAGGTGAGTCTACACTCCACCAGGTGAGTCTGTACTCCACCAGGTGAGTCTGTACTCCACCAGGTGAGTCTAAACTCCACCAGGTGAGTCTAAACTCCACCAGGTGAGTCTGTACTCCACCAGGTGAGTCTACACTCCACCAGGTGAGTCTAAACTCCACCAGGTGAGTCTGTACTCCACCAGGTGAGTCTGTACTCCACCAGGTGAGTCTAAACTCCACCAGGTGAGTCTAAACTCCACCAGGTGAGTCTGAACTCCACCAGGTGAGTCTACACTCCACCAGGTGAGTCTAAACTCCACCAGGTGAGTCTGTACTCCACCAGGTGAGTCTAAACTCCACCAGGTGAGTCTGCACTCCACCAGGTGAGTCTGAACTCCACCAGGTGAGTCTACACTCCACCAGGTGAGTCTAAACTCCACCAGGTGAGTCTACACTCCACCAGGTGAGTCTAAACTCCACCAGGTGAGTCTGAACTCCACCAGGTGAGTCTACACTCCACCAGGTGAGTCTAAACTCCACCAGGTGAGTCTAAACTCCACCAGGTGAGTCTAAAGTCCACCAGGTGAGTCTACACTCCACCAGGTGAGTCTGAACTCCACCAGGTGAGTCTACACTCCACCAGGTGAGTCTAAACTCCACCAGGTGAGTCTGTACTCCACCAGGTGAGTCGGTGAGTCTACACTCCACCAGGTGAGTCTACACTCCACCAGGTGAGTCTGAACTCCACCAGGTGAGTCTACACTCCACCAGGTGAGTCTGTACTCCACCAGGTGAGTCTACACTCCACCAGGTGAGTCTAAACTCCACCAGGTGAGTCTGTACTCCACCAGGTGAGTCTACACTCCACCAGGTGAGTCTACACTCCACCAGGTGAGTCTAAACTCCACCAGGTGAGTCTACACTCCACCAGGTGAGTCTGAACTCCACCAGGTGAGTCTACACTCCACCAGGTGAGTCTAAACTCCACCAGGTGAGTCTGTACTCCACCAGGTGAGTCTAAACTCCACCAGGTGAGTCTACACTCCACCAGGTGAGTCTGAACTCCACCAGGTGAGTCTGTACTCCACCAGGTGAGTCTAAACTCCACCAGGTGAGTCTGTACTCCACCAGGTGAGTCTAAACTCCACCAGGTGAGTCTGTACTCCACCAGGTGAGTCTACACTCCACCAGGTGAGTCTGTACTCCACCAGGTGAGTCTACACTCCACCAGGTGAGTCTAAACTCCACCAGGTGAGTCTACACTCCACCAGGTGAGTCTACACTCCACCAGGTGAGTCTAAACTCCACCAGGTGAGTCTAGACTCCACCAGGTGAGTCTCAGAACGACTTCAACTTTCGATATTTCTGAAAGAAAGTACGGATGTTGAGAGAAAGGTTCAGGTGACGTGGTTAACGTTGGCTCTGTTTCCAGGGATAAGAACCGCCTCCCGGTGGCTCCCATCCTGTCGTCGGTCCTCCGGTTGGTCCGGTATCACCTGGGGACCGTCGCTAAGGGAGCCTTCATCATCACTCTAGTGAAGATCCCCCGCCTCTTCCTCATGTACATCCACAACCAGCTGAGAGGAAAGGTACAACTTTATTAACAACCAGCTCAAACACCACGTACACAACTTTATTAACAACCAGCTCAAACACAACGTACACAACTTTATTAACAACCAGCTCAAACGCAACGTACACAACTTTATTAACAACCAGCTCAAACACAACGTACACAACTTTATTAACAACCAGCTCAAACGCAACGTACACAACTTTATTAACAACCAGCTCAAACGCAACTTACACAACTTTATTAACAACCAGCTCAAACACAACGTACAAAACTTTATTAACAACCAGCTCAAACACCACGTACACAACTTTATTAACAACCAGCTCAAACGCAACGTACACAACTTTATTAACAACTAGCTCAAACGCAACGTACACAACTTTATTAACAACCAGCTCAAACGCAACGTACACAACTTTATTAACAACCAGCTCAAACGCAACGTACACAACTTTATCAACAACCAGCTCAAACGCAACGTACACAACTTTATTAACAACCAGCTCAAACACAACGGTACGAGAGCCAGCCCTGATGCCATATATTAGGTTATTGTGTAATATTGTGTTGTTTTGTGCTTCAGGAGAATGCGTGTGCACGCTGCCTACTGAAAACCTGTATCTGCTGTCTGTGGTGTCTAGAGAAGTGCCTCAACTATCTCAATCAGGTGAACGCACACCTGCACACTTCTTCTTCTTCTTCTTCTTCTTCTTCTTCTTCTTCTTCTTCTTCTTCTTCTTCTTCTTCTTCTTCTTCTTCCCTGTTTTATTGTGACATCCATCTGTGCCTTCATTACCCAGAATGCATATGCAGCCACAGCCATCAACAGCACCAGTTTCTGCACGTCTGCGCGCGACGCCTTCGTGATCCTGGTGGAGAACGCGCTGCGCGTCGCAACAATCAACGCCATCGGAGACTTCGTGCTCTTCCTGGGGAAGGTGAGAGGAGTCTGACGTTTCTAACATCAAGAGGTGCAGGAATGAGTCTTTAGCTTCCTTTATAGCCCAACATTAGCTTCCTTTAGCTTAGCGGTGGTGAAGTCATGTGACCGTGCTGTAGTTCCTTTATAGCCCAACATTAGCCGCCTTTAGCTTAGCGGTGGAGACGTGAAGTCATGTGACCGTGCTGTAGTTCCTTTATAGCCCAACATTAGCCTCCTTTAGCTTAGCGGTGGAGACGTGAAGTCATGTGACCGTGCTGTAGTTCCTTTATAGCCCAACATTAGCCTCCTTTAGCTTAGCGGTGGAGACGTGAAGTCATGTGACCGTGCTGTAGTTCCTTTATAGCCCAACATTAGCCTCCTTTAGCTTAGCGGTGGAGACGTGAAGTCATGTGACCGTGCTGTAGTTCCTTTATAGCCCAACATTAGCCACCTTTAGCTTAGCGGTGGTGACGTGAAGTCATGTGACCGTGCTGTAGTTCCTCTATAGCCCAACATTAGCCACCTTTAGCTTAGCGGTGGTGACGTGAAGTCATGTGACCGTGCTGTAGTTCCTCTATAGCCCAACATTAGCCTCCTTTAGCTTAGCGGTGGTGACGTCATGTGACCGTGCTGTAGTTCCTTTATAGCCCAACATTAGCCTCCTTTAGCTTAGCGGTGGTGACGTGAAGTCATGTGACCGAGCTGTAGTTCCTTTATAGCCCAACATTAGCCGCCTTTAGCTTAGCGGTGGTGACGTGAAGTCATGTGACCGTGCTGTAGTTCCTCTATAGCCCAACATTAGCCACCTCTAGCTTAGCGGTGGTGATGTGAAGTCATGTGACCGTGCTGTAGTTCCTCTATAGCCCAACATTAGCCTCCTTTAGCTTAGCGGTGGTGACGTCATGTGACCGTGCTGTAGTTCCTTTATAGCCCAACATTAGCCTCCTTTAGCTTAGCGGTGGTGACGTGAAGTCATGTGACCGTGCTGTAGTTCCTTTATAGCCCAACATTAGCCTCCTTTAGCTTATCGGTGGTGACGTGAAGTCATGTGACCGAGCTGTAGTTCCTTTATAGCCCAACATTAGCCGCCTTTAGCTTAGCGGTGGTGACGTGAAGTCATGTGACCGTGCTGTAGTTCCTTTATAGCCCAACATTAGCCACCTTTAGCTTAGCGGTGGTGACGTGAACTCATGTGACCGTGCTGTAGTTCCTTTATAGCCCAACACTAGCGTCCTTTAGCTTAGCGGTGGTGACGTGAAGTCATGTGACCGTGCTGTAGTTCCTCTATAGCCCAACATTAGCTACCTTTAGCTTAGCGGTGGTGACATGAAGTCATGTGACCGTGCTGTAGTTCCTTTATAGCCCAACATTAGCTGCCTTTAGCTTAGCGGTGGTGACGTGAAGTCATGTGACCGTGCTGTAGTTCCTTTATAGCCCAACATTAGCCACCTCTAGCTTAGCGGTGGTGATGTGAAGTCATGTGACCGTGCTGTAGTTCCTTTATAGCCCAACATTAGCCTCCTTTAGCTTAGCGGTGGTGACGTCATGTGACCGTGCTGTAGTTCCTTTATAGCCCAACATTAGCCTCCTTTAGCTTAGCGGTGGTGACGTGAAGTCATGTGACCGTGCTGTAGTTCCTTTATAGCCCAACATTAGCCTCCTTTAGCTTATCGGTGGTGACGTGAAGTCATGTGACCGAGCTGTAGTTCCTTTATAGCCCAACATTAGCCGCCTTTAGCTTAGCGGTGGTGACGTGAAATCATGTGACCGTGCTGTAGTTCCTTTATAGCCCAACATTAGCCACCTCTAGCTTAGCGGTGGTGATGTGAAGTCATGTGACCGTGCTGTAGTTCCTCTATAGCCCAACATTAGCCTCCTTTAGCTTAGCGGTGGTGACGTCATGTGACCGTGCTGTAGTTCCTTTATAGCCCAACATTAGCCTCCTTTAGCTTAGCGGTGGTGACGTGAAGTCATGTGACCGTGCTGTAGTTCCTTTATAGCCCAACATTAGCCTCCTTTAGCTTATCGGTGGTGACGTGAAGTCATGTGACCGAGCTGTAGTTCCTTTATAGCCCAACATTAGCCGCCTTTAGCTTAGCGGTGGTGACGTGAACTCATGTGACCGTGCTGTAGTTCCTTTATAGCCCAACATTATCCTCCTTTAGCTTAGCGGTGGTGACGTGAAGTCATGTGACCGTGCTGTAGTTCCTTTATAGCCCAACATTAGCTGCCTTTAGCTTAGCGGTGGTGACGTGAAGTCATGTGACCGTGCTGTAGTTCCTTTATAGCCCAACATTAGCCTCCTTTAGCTTAGCGGTGGTGACGTGAAGTCATGTGACCGTGCTGTAGTTCCTTTATAGCCCAACATTAGCCTCCTTTAGCTTAGCGGTGGTGACGTGAAGTCATGTGACCGTGCTGTAGTTCCTTTATAGCCCAACATTAGCCTCCTTTAGCTTAGCGGTGGTGAAGTCATGTGACCGTGCTGTAGTTCCTTTATAGCCCAACATTAGCCTCCTTTAGCTTAGCGGTGGTGACGTGAAGTCATGTGACCGTGCTGTAGTTCCTTTATAGCCCAACATTAGCCACCTTTAGCTTAGCGGTGGTGACGTGAAGTCATGTGACCGTGCTGTAGTTCCTTTATAGCCCAACATTAGCCTCCTTTAGCTTAGCGGTGGTGACGTGAAGTCATGTGACCGTGCTGTAGTTCCTTTATAGCCCAACATTAGCCTCCTTTAGCTTAGCGGTGGTGACGTGAAGTCATGTGACCGTGCTGTAGTTCCTTTATAGCCCAACATTAGCCGCCTTTAGCTTAGCGGTGGTGACGTGAACTCATGTGACCGTGCTGTAGTTCCTTTATAGCCCAACACTAGCGTCCTTTAGCTTAGCGGTGGTGACGTGAAGTCATGTGACCGTGCTGTAGTTCCTTTATAGCCCAACATTAGCTGCCTTTAGCTTAGCGGTGGTGACGTGAAGTCATGTGACCGTGCTGTAGTTCCTTTATAGCCCAACATTAGCCTCCTTTAGCTTAGCGGTGGTGACGTGAAGTCATGTGACCGTGCTGTAGTTCCTTTATAGCCCAACATTAGCCTCTTTTAGCTTAGCGGTGGTGACGTGAAGTCATGTGACCGTGCTGTAGTTCCTTTATAGCCCAACATTAGCCTCCTTTAGCTTAGCGGTGGTGAAGTCATGTGACCGTGCTGTAGTTCCTTTATAGCCCAACATTAGCCTCCTTTAGCTTAGCGGTGGTGATGTGAAGTCATATGACCGTGCTGTAGTTCCTCTATAGCCCAACATTAGCCTCCTTTAGCTTAGCGGTGGTGACGTGAAGTCATGTGACCGTGCTGTAGTTCCTTTATAGCCCAACATTAGCCTCCTTTAGCTTAGCGGTGGTGATGTGAAGTCATATGACCGTGCTGTAGTTCCTCTATAGCCCAACATTAGCCTCCTTTAGCTTAGCGGTGGTGACGTGAAGTCATGTGACCGTGCTGTAGTTCCTTTATAGCCCAACATTAGCCTCCTTTAGCTTATCGGTGGTGACGTGAAGTCATGTGACCGAGCTGTAGTTCCTTTATAGCCCAACATTAGCCGCCTTTAGCTTAGCGGTGGTGACGTGAAGTCATGTGACCGTGCTGTAGTTCCTTTATAGCCCAACATTAGCCACCTTTAGCTTAGCGGTGGTGACGTGAACTCATGTGACCGTGCTGTAGTTCCTTTATAGCCCAACACTAGCGTCCTTTAGCTTAGCGGTGGTGACGTGAAGTCATGTGACCGTGCTGTAGTTCCTTTATAGCCCAACATTAGCCTCCTTTAGCTTAGCGGTGGTGACGTGAAGTCATGTGACCGTGCTGTAGTTCCTTTATAGCCCAACATTAGCCACCTTTAGCTTAGCGGTGGTGACGTGAACTCATGTGACCGTGCTGTAGTTCCTTTATAGCCCAACACTAGCGTCCTTTAGCTTAGCGGTGGTGACGTGAAGTCATGTGACCGTGCTGTAGTTCCTTTATAGCCCAACATTAGCTGCCTTTAGCTTAGCGGTGGTGACGTGAAGTCATGTGACCGTGCTGTAGTTCCTTTATAGCCCAACATTAGCCTCCTTTAGCTTAGCGGTGGTGACGTGAAGTCATGTGACCGTGCTGTAGTTCCTTTATAGCCCAACATTAGCCTCCTTTAGCTTAGCGGTGGTTACGTGAAGTCATGTGACCGTGCTGTAGTTCCTTTATAGCCCAACATTAGCCTCTTTTAGCTTAGCGGTGGTGACGTGAAGTCATGTGACCGTGCTGTAGTTCCTTTATAGCCCAACATTAGCCTCCTTTAGCTTAGCGGTGGTGAAGTCATGTGACCGTGCTGTAGTTCCTTTATAGCCCAACATTAGCCTCCTTTAGCTTAGCGGTGGTGACGTGAAGTCATGTGACTGTGCTGTAGTTCCTTTATAGCCCAACATTAGCCTCCTTTAGCTTAGCGGTGGTGACGTCATGTGACTGTGCTGTAGTTCCTTTATAGCCCAACATTAGCCTCCTTTAGCTTAGCGGTGGTGAAGTCATGTGACCGTGCTGTAGTTCCTTTATAGCCCAACATTAGCCTCCTTTAGCTTAGCGGTGGTGAAGTCATGTGACCGTGCTGTAGTTCCTTTATAGCCCAACATTAGCCTCCTTTAGCTTAGCGGTGGTGAAGTCATGTGACCGTGCTGTAGTTCCTCTATAGCCCAACATTAGCCTCCTTTAGCTTAGCGGTGGTGAAGTCATGTGACCGTGCTGTAGTTCCTTTATAGCCCAACATTAGCCTCCTTTAGCTTAGCGGTGGTGAAGTCATGTGACCGTGCTGTAGTTCCTTTATAGCCCAACATTAGCCTCCTTTAGCTTAGCGGTGGTGAAGTCATGTGACCGTGCTGTAGTTCCTTTATAGCCCAACATTAGCCTCCTTTAGCTTAGCGGTGGTGACGTGAAGTCATGTGACCGTGCTGTAGTTCCTCTATAGCCCAACATTAGCCTCCTTTAGCTTAGCGGTGGTGACGTGAAGTCATGTGACCGTGCTGTAGTTCCTCTATAGCCCAACATTAGCCGCCTTTAGCTTAGCGGTGGTGATGTGAAGTCATGTGACCGTGCTGTAGTTCCTCTATAGCCCAACATTAGCCTCCTTTAGCTTAGCGGTGGTGACGTGAAGTCATGTGACCGTGCTGTAGTTCCTCTATAGCCCAACATTAGCCTCCTTTAGCTTAGCGGTGGTGACGTGAAGTCATGTGACCGTGCTGTAGTTCCTCTATAGCCCAACATTAGCCACCTTTAGCTTAGCGGTGGTGACGTGAAGTCATGTGACCGTGCTGTAGTTCCTTTATAGCCCAACATTAGCCTCCTTTAGCTTAGCGGTGGTGACGTGAAGTCATGTGACCGTGCTGTAGTTCCTTTATAGCCCAACATTAGCCACCTTTAGCTTAGCGGTGGTGACGTGAAGTCATGTGACCGTGCTGTAGTTCCTCTATAGCCCAACATTAGCCACCTTTAGCTTAGCGGTGGAGACGTGAAGTCATGTGACCGTGCTGTAGTTCCTTTATAGCCCAACATTAGCCACCTCTAGCTTAGCGGTGGTGACGTGAAGTCATGTGACCGTGCTGTAGTTCCTTTATAGCCCAACATTAGCCACCTCTAGCTTAGCGGTGGTGACGTGAAGTCATGTGACCGTGCTGTAGTTCCTTTATAGCCCAACATTAGCCTCCTTTAGCTTAGCGGTGGTGACGTGAAGTCATGTGACCGTGCTGTAGTTCCTTTATAGCCCAACATTAGCCACCTTTAGCTTAGCGGTGGTGACGTGAAGTCATGTGACCGTGCTGTAGTTCCTTTATAGCCCAACATTAGCCTCCTTTAGCTTAGCGGTGGTGACGTGAAGTCATGTGACCGTGCTGTGGTTCCTTTATAGCCCAACATTAGCCACCTCTAGCTTAGCGGTGGTGACGTGAAGTCATGTGACCGTGCTGTAGTTCCTTTATAGCCCAACATTAGCCTCCTTAGCTTAGCGGTGGTGACGTGAAGTCATGTGACCGTGCTGTAGTTCCTTTATAGCCCAACATTAGCCACCTTTAGCTTAGCGGTGGTGACGTGAAGTCATGTGACCGTGCTGTAGTTCCTCTATAGCCCAACATTAGCCTCCTTTAGCTTAGCGGTGGTGACGTGAAGTCATGTGACCGTGCTGTAGTTCCTTTATAGCCCAACATTAGCCACCTCTAGCTTAGCGGTGGCGAAGTCATGTGACCGTGCTGTAGTTCCTTTATAGCCCAACATTAGCCTCCTTTAGCTTAGCGGTGGTGACGTGAAGTCATGTGACCGTGCTGTAGTTCCTTTATAGCCCAACAGAAACACAGCTCTGTGTGTTCTTCTTCTAACTGCCCAGGTGCTGATCGTCACCTGCACGGCGTTCTGCGGTGTCCTGCTGCTGAACGCTCAGCGGAGTTACGCCGAGTGGCTGCTGCCGCTCGTCATCGTGTGTCTCTTCTCCTTCCTGGTGGCGCACTGCTTCCTGTCGGTGTTCGAGATCGTGGTGGACGTCCTGTTCCTCTGCTTCGCCATCGACACCAAGTACAATGACGGCACGCCGGGCCGCGAGTTCTTCATGGACAAGGCTCTGATGGTGAGGAAACCCCTCTCCATGGCTCCAAAGGGGTTACCATGGATACCATTTGTTTTTATATGAGTGGTTATTATTTAACTCCATAAACGTGTAATTTGTACCGTTTAGTTCATCCTTTTGAGATCTGCAGTATAGTCCTCTGTGACATGAGCTCCATTTGATCTTTTATTTAATGGGTTGGAAACCATTGGTTATAGATCTCGCTCTTGGAACGTGTTGTTCATTTATCCATAATAATCAATCCTTTAAAATACATATATGGCCCGGGTTAATTAAAATCATTGACGGAGATAAACTTCATTTAAACTCCTTCGTTTCCAAGGCAAGCACCTGTTGGGGTGGGAATGTGGCAGGAAGTGGAACCCCTGATACACACCTGAACGTGGTGCGAATCAATAGTCTATCGTTATTGTCGGGGCTGATTCTCTGGGTCCAAAGAGCTCCAATGGAGACCATGCAGCCCGGGGACGTCTTCAGGTCCGTTCTGGAGATCTGTTGGCGGTCCAGAACCGACTAAAACCCTTTTAACTGGATATGATAAATAAACACTGTTACTCTGAGGCGACTTCCAGAGTCTCGCTGGCGTAGCGTCGCTCACTCTTCGAGGCGCTCGAGTCCGCTTTACGGCACACAGTCAGTAACCATAGTAAACATCTGAGTCAGCTGAACGCGCCTGCAGTGATTTAATAACCGTGGAGACGCTTTACTGACGGCTCTCTTCCCCTCCAGGAGTTCGTGGAGAGCAGCCGGCGGTTGGAGCGAGTTGCTAAAAGTGGGCGAAGCCGCGTGAAGGAGGCGGTGTCGGGGGGGGCGGAGATGAAGCCCATGGTGAGTGACAGCCCGTCAGAGGAGGAGGAGGAGGAGGAGGAGGGGGGGGGAGTGGGGGGAGTGGGAGGAGCTACAGGAGGTCCAGGTGTATTACCTGCTGCTGGGGGTGCTGCTGGATTGGCTGCTGACGGAGCGCAGCCACTTCCTGTTGTGCCTCAGCGAGGACGTCCTGCTGTTCCTCTCCGTTTACCTGCCCACCTCCAGCCTCTTCCTATTGGCCAGCCTACTGCTCGCCCCGCCCCCTCACCAAGGCAGCCACGCCGCGAGCTAACAACGGCTAACAACGGCTAACACACACGTGCTAACTAATGCATGCTAAGGGACACATGCTAACTATGCATGCTAAGGGACACATGCTAACTATGCATGCTAAGGGACACATGCTAACTATGCATGCTAAGGGACACATGCTAACTATGCATGCTAAGGGACACATGCTAACTAATGCATGCTAAGGGACACATGCTAACTATGCATGCTAAAGGACACATGCTAACTATGCATGCTAAGGGACAAATGCTAACGGATGTGTGCTAACAATTGCATGCTAAGGAACGTGTGCTAACAATACACACTAAGGGGCACATGCTAACGGACACATCCTAACTATGCATGCTAAGGGACACATGCTAACGGACACATCCTAACTAATGCATGCTAAGGGACACATGCTAACGGACACATCCTAACTAATGCATGCTAAGGGACACATGCTAACGGACACATCCTAACTAATGCATGCTAAGGGACACATGCTAACGGACACATCCTAACTAATGCATGCTAAGGGACACATGCTAACGGACACATCCTAACTAATGCATGCTAAGGGACACATGCTAACGGACACATCCTAACTAATGCATGCTAAGGGACACATGCTAACGGACACATCCTAACTAATGCATGCTAAGGGACACATGGTAACGGACACATCCTAACTAATGCATGCTAAGGGACACATGCTAACGGACACATCCTAACTAATGCATGCTAAGGGACACATGCTAACGGACACATCCTAACTAATGCATGCTAAGGGACAGATGCTAACGGACACATCCTAACTAATGCATGCTAAGGGACACATGCTAACGGACACATCCTAACTAATGCATGCTAACGGACACATCCTAACTAATGCATGCTAAGGGGCACATGCTAACGGACACATCCTAACTAATGCATGCTAAGGGACACATGCTAACGGACACATCCTAACTAATGCATGCTAAGGGACACATGCTAACGGACACATCCTAACTAATGCATGCTAAGGGACACATGCTAACGGACACATCCTAACTAATGCATGCTAAGGGACACATGCTAAGGGACACATCCTAACTAATGCATGCTAAGGGACACATCCTAACTAATGCATGCTAACGGACACATGCTAACGGACACATCCTAACTAATGCATGCTAACGGACACATGCTAACGGACACATGCTAACTAATGCATGCTAACGGACACATGCTAACGGACACATCCTAACTAATGCATGCTAACGGACACATGCTAACGGACACATCCTAACTAATGCATGCTAAGGGACACATGCTAACGGACACATCCTAACTAATGCATGCTAAGGGACACATGCTAACGGACACATCCTAACTAATGCATGCTAAGGGACACATGCTAACGGACACATGCTAACTAATGCATGCTAACGGACACATGCTAACGGACACATCCTAACTAATGCATGCTAACGGACACATGCTAACGGACACATGCTAACTAATGCATGCTAACGGACACATGCTAACGGACACATCCTAACTAATGCATGCTAACGGACACATGCTAACGGACACATCCTAACTAATGCATGCTAAGGGACACATGCTAACGGACACATCCTAACTAATGCATGCTAACGGACACATGCTAACGGACACATCCTAACTAATGCATGCTAAGGGACACATGCTAACGGACACATCCTAACTAATGCATGCTAAGGGACACATGCTAACGGACACATCCTAACTAATGCATGCTAACGGACACATGCTAACGGACACATGCTAACTAATGCATGCTAACGGACACATGCTAACGGACACATCCTAACTAATGCATGCTAACGGACACATGCTAACGGACACATCCTAACTAATGCATGCTAAGGGACACATGCTAACGGACACATCCTAACTAATGCATGCTAAGGGACACATGGTAACAATGCATGCTAATGGGACGTGCTAACGGATATGTGCTAACAGATGCATGCTAACTGGCTCACTCCCTTCATCATCTTCATCTTCATCTTCACCTTCATCTTCATCGACTCTTCATTGACTTTATGTTGTTTGTAATGTTTTTTACCTTTGTTTGTTTATAATGTTTATAATATATATATAATATTCTCTCTCTAAACTCTTTATTTAATAAAATATCGACTCAATGAAAACAAATCTTTCGTTTTTATTTATTTCTGTCCTCACCTGACTACCCATGATGCATCACTCTGTCCTCACCTGACTACCCATGATGCATCACTCTGTCCTCACCTGACTACCCATGATGCATCACTCTGTCCTCACCTGACTACCCATGATGCATCACTCTGTCCTCACCTGACTACCCATGATGCTTCACTCTGTCCTCACCTGACTACCCATGATGCTTCACTCTGTCCTCACCTGGCTACCCATGATGCATCACTCTGTCCTCACCTGACTACCCATGATGCATCACTCTGTCCTCACCTGACTACCCATGATGCCTCACTCTGTCCTCACCTGACTACCCATGATGCTTCACTCTGTCCTCACCTGACTACCCATGATGCTTCACTCTGTCCTCACCTGACTACCCATGATGCATCACTCTGTCCTCACCTGACTACCCATGATGCATCACTCTGTCCTCACCTGACTACCCATGATGCATCACTCTGTCCTCACCTGACTACCCATGATGCATCACTCTGTCCTCACCTGACTACCCATGATGCTAAATAACACCAATATTACACCATTCGTACGTGACTACACTACCCATGATGCCTCACTGCCCTTGTTTACTTCCTGTCTGTTGACGTGGTTTCCTGTTGCAGGCTCCGGGGACGAGCTCGGCCTGACGGCTGGGGGGCGGGACTTCCTGCAGAGAGACATTCCAGAAGTTTATTTTTGTGTAACACGTTTACTTTCACTCCAGGGAAACAGTATTTTAATAAGAACTGTAACAACGTAACCGAGCACTTTATACGGAAGCAGATTTTAAATGTCCTTTTTGATATAAGCGTCACGGCAAAGCCACTTCCTGTTTTCACCTGGACTGTGATGTCATCAGAGGGGCGGAGTCTGTGGACAGGAGCCGCTGTCTGATTGGCGGATGAGCTCTGTGCTGGATCAGCTGACACATGGCTAGAGGTCGAGTCGCCGACTGGCCGGAGAGCACTGAGCATCGGGATGATTGACAGTCGAGTTGCTGTCGTCCACTGGATCCTACTTCCTGTCCCGCCTCTTCACCATAAAGGGATTGAATTCCAGAGAAGAAGAAGGCGGGAGGGTTCAGACGGACAGCAATAAAACAAACTGCATCATGGGACAACGAGTCTTCCTGCTTCTGTTTGTTCAGGTCCAACCATCGAGGAAGGTCCCATCGCCATCGAGCGACTTCACACGTCTGGCGAACGGTCATTATTAACGGAGCATTTTGAAATTAACAAAGTTTGATCAGATCTGATTGTTTCCATCGTCTCCATGCAGTAATGTGTGTATAAATACTTCAAAGTGTGTGTATAAGTACTTTGACGAACGGCAGGTTTCTCCCGGCGCTCAGACCTTAAACGCTCGCACACTTCGCTCTTCATCCGAACAGTAAAACTAACCAATGATCTGAAAAATCAGCGGCTAAAAACTACAATACCCATGAGCCTCGGCTGCTGATGCGTGAGGGACTTGAGAAACGGGTTTCTTTATCGAGGAGCAGAGATTAGACGAAGCTGCGTCAAACTTTGGAAACTCAAAGCATCAACGAACACGTAGCCGCTAACGGGTTAGCCGCGGTGTTCCTGTAGTAGCACAGAGTTAGCACGGGTCAGCTAGCTCAGAGTCATGATTAGTTAGCAGAACATTAAACACTTTATTCAACATCATAACACGTAGGAGAACGATCGGTTTGTACAGATTACTTTGACTGATATTCCCGTTAGCATGCATCGATTATCAGCACACACACGCAGAGCAGGGGAACAACCGTCAGACGCTCAGTCTGGACGTCTGGACTCAGACTGACGGACGTCTGGACTCAGACTGACGGACGTCTGGGCTCAGACTGACGGACGTCTGGACTCAGACTGACGGACGTCTGGACTCAGACTGACGGACGTCTGGACTCAGACTGACGGACGTCTGGGCTCAGACTGACGGACGTCTGGACTCAGACTGACGGACGTCTGGGCTCAGACTGACGGACGTCTGGACTCAGACTGACGGACGTCTGGACTCAGACTGACGGACGTCTGGACTCAGACTGACGGACGTCTGGACTCAGACTGACGGACGTCTGGGCTCAGACTGACGGACGTCTGGGCTCAGACTGACGGACGTCTGGGCTCAGACTGACGGACGTCTGGACTCAGACTGACGGACGTCTGGACTCAGACTGACGGACGTCTGGGCTCAGACTGACGGACGCACTCCTGATCAACCGTCAAGTCAAGACACATGGAGGAGGTTTAACGTCAGGAGCACCGTCGCTAATGCACTATAGATGGAGTCAGTTTATAGTAGCACCAGGGCCGTCCCTCCGCGAGGCAGGGCCCCCTCCGCGAGGCGAGGCCCCACGCAGTCTGCGTGGTCGGTGTGTAGGGAGGGACGGCCCTGAGTAGCAGCATACTTGCCAACCCTCCCGGTTTCACTGCCCTCTGCCGGTTTCCTCCCGGGTCATATTTCTCTCGATTTCTGACGACATCTGATTTACTCACGACTGTTTCCACTCGGCCTTTAATACAGCTCCACCATTGTTTGGTTTCCATGGTAGCGCGTCTCTTTAGCAGCGAGTCACAACTCGCCCCTCTGCTCATTCCTTACTCCTGAATACACTCCAACACCGCTCCGGCGATCCAGGAGCACCCCCCCCCCTCAGATCCACGAGCACCCCCCCCCCTCAGATCCACGAGCACCCCCCCCCCTCAGATCCACGAGCACCCCCCCCCTCAGATCCACGAGCACCCCCCCCCTCAGATCCACGAGCACCCGCCCCCCCCCTCAGATCCACGAGCACCCCCCCCCCTCAGATCCACGAGCACCCCCCCGATCCACGAGCACCCCCCCCTCAGATCCACGAGCACCCCCCCCGATCCACGAGCACCCCCCCCCTCAGATCCACGAGCACCCCCACCCCCTCAGATCCACGAGCACCCCCCCCCTCAGATCCACGAGCACCCCCCCCCTCAGATCCACGAGCACCCCCACCCCCTCAGATCCACGAGCACCCCCCCCCCTCAGATCCACGAGCACCCCCCCGATCCACGAGCACCCCCCCCTCAGATCCACGAGCACCCCCCCCCGATCCACGAGCACCCCCCCCCTCAGATCCACGAGCACCCCCCCCTCAGATCCACGAGCACCCCCCCCCCTCAGATCCACGAGCACCCCCCCCGATCCACGAGCACCCCCCTCAGATCCACGAGCACCCCCCCCTCAGATCCACGAGCACCCCCCCCTCCCTCAGATCCACGAGCACCCCCCCCGATCCACGAGCACCCCCCCTCAGATCCACGAGCACCCCCCCCCTCAGATCTACGAGCACCACCCCCCCCCCGCGGTAGTTTTGATATCCTCCCAATTTCTGAGGTCTCAAGGTTGGCAAGTATGAGTAGCGCACGCACACACACACGCACACACACATGCACGCGTCGCACACGCACATGCACGCACACGCACACGAGTGATGTGCGTGTGTGAGAGTAGTCAGTCAGATATGAAAGTAATATTTGAACTTCAGACTCATATTATTATTTTACTGTTTTGAACATTAAAGCGTTTTCTCAGATTAACAGAACTGATTATTTCCTCGTTCGGAATTAAAAACGTCGTCTTTATTTTCCGGGAGCTGGTCGTTCGTATCTTCGCTCCGTATTCTCCGGTTGAACCGTTGGTTTGATCTCCTTCATCCAGACGGCTCCTTCGGGGTTCAGAGGGATCGCAGCCGCGAGCCACTTCTCCGCCACTTTTACCGCTGGAAGGTTCCCCTCCCGGTACGTTCCCCTCCCGGTACGTTCCCCTCCCGGTACGTTCCCCTCCTCCTCCCGGTACGTTCCCCTCCCGGTACGTTCCCCCCTCCTCCCGGTACGTTCCCCTCCCGTACGTTCCCCTCCCGGTACGTTCTCCTCCCGGTACGTTCCCCCTCTCCCGGTACGTTCCCCCTCCTCCCGGTACGTTCCCTCCCGGTACGTTCCCCTCCTCCCGGTACGTTCCCCTCCCGTCGTTCCCCCCGGTACGTTCTCCTCCCGGTACGTTCCCCTCCTCCCGGTACGTTCCCCCCTCCCGGTACGTTCCCCTCCCGGTACGTTCTCCTCCCGGTACGTTCCCCTCCTCTCCCGGTACGTTCTCCTCCCGGTACGTTCCCTCCTCCTCCCGGTACGTTACCCTCTCCTCGGTACGTTCCCTCCTCCTCCCGGTACGTTCCCCTCCCGGTACGTTCTACTCCTCCTCCCGGTTCAAACACGTTGCATGTCTGTATGGTTCTGCGTGTGGTTCTAAGGGTGGTTCTGCGCGTGGTTCTAAGGGTGGTTCTGCGTGTGGTTCTGCGCGTGGTTCTAAGGGTGGTTCTGCGCGTGGTTCTAGCGGTGGTTCTGCGCGTGGTTCTGCGGGTGGTTCTGCGTGTGGATAATAATACGCTTCACTAAAGCTTGGTCGGGTCTCTGCCGTTTGTAACATGAAGAACTTCTCTCTTGTTCTGGGGTGACTTTTTATATTTATCATTTCTTATGTATATTTGTTTTGTAAGAAAAATAATAAAATGTAAAATTTGAATCTGTTGTTGTGTTTCTGTTTGATGGCAACATGTGTTTGAAGATGTTAACAACAGCACAATGCAGGGTCCGTTCTCCTCTAACGGGGAGTTCAGCCTCTGCAGACCCTTGACATGCACCAACACCTATAGAACTACAGGAGAGGCAACACCACCGAAGAAGAACGGGGCCCTTTGAGACTTGCTGGTCATCTCCACTCAAACTCAGACGTTCCCTTTGAGAGACAGGAACCGTGCGGATACGCAAAGACCTACGGGAACGTGTATTCTTGATAACTGACCGCTTCACGCTTGGTGTCACAGTGTCGGAACGCAGTGAAACGTGGCGCATCGTCTCGGAGATATTCTACAGACACGTCTGGGATTTTCTTTCTCGGAAGAGTCAGACTTTTGAAATCGGAAAAAAGGGAACATTTCAGAATTTAGAAATGTTTAGAAAAGTCCGGAGTCAGAAACAAATTCAATTTACTTTGAAAGAAGTACATTTTGAACGATTTTAGAAAAAGGCAACATTTAGCATGGGAGCCTGCCTGCAGACCTCCCCTCTCAGGACAGCTCCGGGCAGACCTCCCCTCTCAGGACAGCTCCGGGCAGACCTCCCCTCTCAGGACAGCTCCGGGCAGACCTCCCCTCTCAGGACAGTTCTGGGGCAGACCTCCCCTCTCAGGACAGCTCCGGGGCAGACCTCCCCTCTCAGGACAGCTCCGGGCAGACCTCCCCTCTCAGGACAGTTCTGGGGCAGACCTCCCCTCTCAGGACAGCTCCGGGCAGACCTCCCCTCTCAGGACAGTTCAGGCGCAGACCTCCCCTCTCAGGACAGCTTCCGGGGCAGACCTCCCCTCTCAGGACAGTTCCGGTGCAGACCTCCCCTCTCAGGACAGCTCCGGGCAGACCTCCCCTCTCAGGACAGTTCCGGTGCAGACCTCCCCTCTCAGGACAGCTCCGGGGCAGACCTCCCCTCTCAGGACAGCTCCGGGGCAGACCTCCCCTCTCAGGACAGGAAGTGACGATTCCGTTTTTTTTCCCGCCCACCGAAGGACTCGTTTGAGGGGAGTTGACAGGGGACTCTGCCCTCCTCCCGAGCAGTAGCGTGGGGTGGGGAAAATGTAGGGGAAGCCAATGTTTTTGGGTAGGGGGGGGGCGGTCAATAACGTAACCAGATGAGTGATTACAGCGCCCGGTAACACTTGACACACATGTATCATACAGATGCAGGACTTGTACACGCCTGTTATCCAGGCGACAGGTCCGCACTCTGCAGCTGAAACTCTCGTCTTATTAATTGATGCCAGCCTCCCGCCCCGCCAATGCGATACCAGCCGCTCAATGCGCAGAGCAGATTCGGATTATTAAATAAGAAGCATTCATTCACAAACTAAATCAGGAGACCTTTAAAGTTGAACGTTCACATCAAAGTATCAGTGTGCGTTGTGTTGATAATGGGCGAGACCCGCGAGTCAGCGTGACGTTGAGACGATCTCTGTTTCCCTCGGGGACTCCTCTCATTGGAACGTTTACAAAAAGGGAAGAGGAAACGAGAGGGACACAATATACACACAGAGTGAAATCACAAAGAAAGGAAATGAAAGTCCTCACAACAATAAACTCCTGAGCGCAGCTCTCCGACCTGGCCAGGCGTTTAACATCCAATAGGATGAAGAACACAGAATGTGTGTGATGATACAAGATTCAATTAAACCCCTGCATATTTACATCTGTCACACTAACACACACGGCAAGTGCAGCATCAGGTGGTCGGGCCCTATGTGGCATGATGCTATCTGCATCCAGGTGGTCGGCCCTATGTGGCATGATGCTATCTGCATTCAGGTGGTCGGCCCTATGTGGCATGATGCTATCTGCATCCAGGTGGTCGGGCCCTATGTGGCATGATGCTATCTGCATCCAGGTGGTCGGCCCTATGTGGCATGATGCTATCTGCATCCAGGTGGTCGGGCCCTATGTGGCATGATGCTATCTGCATCCAGGTGGTCGGGCCCTATGTGGCATGATGCTATCTGCATCCAGGTGGTCGGGCCCTATGTGGCATGATGCTATCTGCATCCAGGTGGTCGGCCCTATGTGGCATGATGCTATCTGCGTTCAGGTGGTCGGGCCCTATGTGGCATGATGCTATCTGCATCCAGGTGGTCGGGCCTATGTGGCATGATGCTATCTGCATCCAGGTGGTCGGGCCCTATGTGGCATGATGCTATCTGCATCCAGGTGGTCGGGCCCGATGTGGCATGATGCTATCTGCGTTCAGGTGGTCGGCCCTATGTGGCATGATGCTATCTGCATCCAGGTGGTCGGGCCCTATGTGGCATGATGCTATCTGCATCCAGGTGGTCGGGCCCTATGTGGCATGATGCTATCTGCATCCAGGTGGTCGGGCCCTATGTGGCATGATGCTATCTGCATCCAGGTGGTCGGGCCCTATGTGGCATGATGCTATCTGCATCCAGGTGGTCGGCCCTATGTGGCATGATGCTATCTGCATCCAGGTGGTCGGGCCCTATGTGGCATGATGCTATCTGCATCAGGTGGTCGGCCCTATGTGGCATGATGCTATCTGCATCCAGGTGGTCGGCCCTATGTGGCATGATGCTATCTGCATCCAGGTGGTCGGGCCCTATGTGGCATGATGCTATCTGCATCCAGGTGGTCGGCCCTATGTGGCATGATGCTATCTGCATCCAGGTGGTCGGGCCCTATGTGGCATGATGCTATCTGCATCCAGGTGGTCGGGCCCTATGTGGCATGATGCTATCTGCATCCAGGTGGTCGGCCCTATGTGGCATGATGCTATCTGCATCCAGGTGGTCGGGCCCTATGTGGCATGATGCTATCTGCATCCAGGTGGTCGGGCCCTATGTGGCATGATGCTATCTGCATCCAGGTGGTCGGCCCTATGTGGCATGATGCTATCTGCATCAGGTGGTCGGCCCTATGTGGCATGATGCTATCTGCATCCAGGTGGTCGGCCCTATGTGGCATGATGCTATCTGCGTTCAGGTGGTCGGCCCTATGTGGCATGATGCTATCTGCATCCAGGTGGTCGGCCCTATGTGGCATGATGCTATCTGCATCCAGGTGGTCGGGCCCTATGTGGCATGATGCTATCTGCATCCAGGTGGTCGGGCCCTATGTGGCATGATGCTATCTGCATCCAGGTGGTCGGGCCCTATGTGGCATGATGCTATCTGCATCCAGGTGGTCGGCCCTATGTGGCATGATGCTATCTGCATCCAGGTGGTCGGCCCTATGTGGCATGATGCTATCTGCATCCAGGTGGTCGGCCCTATGTGGCATGATGCTATCTGCATCCAGGTGGTCGGGCCCTATGTGGCATTTTCGCTCAGTGATGCTATCTGCATCCAGGTGGTCGGGCCCTATGTGGCATGATGCTATCTGCATCCAGGTGGTCGGCCCTATGTGGCATGATGCTATCTGCATCCAGGTGGTCGGCCCTATGTGGCATGATGCTATCTGCATCCAGGTGTCGGCCCTATGTGGCATGATGCTATCTGCATCCAGGTGGTCGGGCCCTATGTGGCATGATGCTATCTGCATCCAGGTGGTCGGCCCTATGTGGCATGATGCTATCTGCATCCAGGTGGTCGGGCCCTATGTGGCATGATGCTATCTGCATCCAGGTGGTCGGCCCTATGTGGCATGATGCTATCTGCATCCAGGTGGTCGGCCCTATGTGGCATGATGCTATCTGCATTCAGGTGGTCGGGCCCTATGTGGCATGATGCTATCTGCATCCAGGTGGTCGGCCCTATGTGGCATGATGCTATCTGCATCCAGGTGGTCGGGCCCTATGTGGCATGATGCTATCTGCGTTCAGGTGGTCGGCCCTATGTGGCATGATGCTATCTGCATCCAGGTGGTCGGGCCCTATGTGGCATGATGCTATCTGCATTCAGGTGGTCGGGCCCTATGTGGCATGATGCTATCTGCATCCAGGTGGTCGGGCCCTATGTGGCATGATGCTATCTGCATCCAGGTGGTCGGGCCCTATGTGGCATGATGCTATCTGCATCCAGGTGGTCGGCCCTATGTGGCATGATGCTATCTGCATCCAGGTGGTCGGGCCCTATGTGGCATGATGCTATCTGCATCCAGGTGGTCGGCCCTATGTGGCATGATGCTATCTGCATCCAGGTGGTCGGGCCCTATGTGGCATGATGCTATCTGCATCCAGGTGGTCGGGCCCTATGTGGCATGATGCTATCTGCGTTCAGGTGGTCGGGCCCTATGTGGCATGATGCTATCTGCATCCAGGTGGTCGGCCCTATGTGGCATGATGCTATCTGCATCCAGGTGGTCGGCCCTATGTGGCATGATGCTATCTGCATCCAGGTGGTCGGGCCCTATGTGGCATGATGCTATCTGCATCCAGGTGGTCGGCCCTATGTGGCATGATGCTATCTGCATCCAGGTGGTCGGGCCCTATGTGGCATGATGCTATCTGCATCCAGGTGGTCGGGCCCTATGTGGCATGATGCTATCTGCATCCAGGTGGTCGGCCCTATGTGGCATGATGCTATCTGCATCCAGGTGGTCGGGCCCTATGTGGCATGATGCTATCTGCATCCAGGTGGTCGGGCCCTATGTGGCATGATGCTATCTGCATCCAGGTGGTCGGGCCCTATGTGGCATGATGCTATCTGCATCCAGGTGGTCGGGCCCTATGTGGCATGATGCTATCTGCATCCAGGTGGTCGGCCCTATGTGGCATGATGCTATCTGCATCCAGGTGGTCGGGCCCTATGTGGCATGATGCTATCTGCATCCAGGTGGTCGGGCCCTATGTGGCATGATGCTATCTGCATCCAGGTGGTCGGGCCCTATGTGGCATGATGCTATCTGCATCCAGGTGGTCGGGCCCTATGTGGCATGATGCTATCTGCATCCAGGTGGTCGGGCCCTATGTGGCATGATGCTATCTGCATCCAGGTGGTCGGGCCCTATGTGGCATGATGCTATCTGCATCCAGGTGGTCGGGCCCTATGTGGCATGATGCTATCTGCATCCAGGTGGTCGGGCCCTATGTGGCATGATGCTATCTGCATCAGGTGGTCGGGCCCTATGTGGCATGATGCTATCTGCATCCAGGTGGTCGGCCCTATGTGGCATGATGCTATCTGCATCCAGGTGGTCGGGCCCTATGTGGCATGATGCTATCTGCATCCAGGTGGTCGGGCCCTATGTGGCATGATGCTATCTGCATCCAGGTGGTCGGCCCTATGTGGCATGATGCTATCTGCATCCAGGTGGTCGGGCCCTATGTGGCATGATGCTATCTGCATCCAGGTGGTCGGGCCCTATGTGGCATGATGCTATCTGCATCCAGGTGGTCGGCCCTATGTGGCATGATGCTATCTGCATCCAGGTGGTCGGGCCCTATGTGGCATGATGCTATCTGCATCCAGGTGGTCGGGCCCTATGTGGCATGATGCTATCTGCATCCAGGTGGTCGGCCCTATGTGGCATGATGCTATCTGCATCCAGGTGGTCGGGCCCTATGTGGCATGATGCTATCTGCATCCAGGTGGTCGGGCCCTATGTGGCATGATGCTATCTGCATCCAGGTGGTCGGCCCTATGTGGCATGATGCTATCTGCATCCAGGTGGTCGGGCCCTATGTGGCATGATGCTATCTGCATCCAGGTGGTCGGGCCTATGTGGCATGATGCTATCTGCATCCAGGTGGTCGGCCCTATGTGGCATGATGCTATCTGCATCCAGGTGGTCGGGCCCTATGTGGCATGATGCTATCTGCATCCAGGTGGTCGGGCCCTATGTGGCATGATGCTATCTGCATCCAGGTGGTCGGCCCTATGTGGCATGATGCTATCTGCGTTCAGGTGGTCGGGCCCGATGTGGCATGATGCTATCTGCATCCAGGTGGTCGGCCCTATGTGGCATGATGCTATCTGCATCCAGGTGGTCGGCCCTATGTGGCATGATGCTATCTGCATCCAGGTGGTCGGGCCCTATGTGGCATGATGCTATCTGCATCCAGGTGGTCGGGCCCTATGTGGCATGATGCTATCTGCATCCAGGTGGTCGGGCCCTATGTGGCATGATGCTATCTGCATCCAGGTGGTCGGGCCCTATGTGGCATGATGCTATCTGCATCCAGGTGGTCGGCCCTATGTGGCATGATGCTATCTGCATCCAGGTGGTCGGCCCTATGTGGCATGATGCTATCTGCATCCAGGTGGTCGGGCCCTATGTGGCATGATGCTATCTGCATCCAGGTGGTCGGGCCCTATGTGGCATGATGCTATCTGCATCCAGGTGGTCGGGCCCTATGTGGCATGATGCTATCTGCATCCAGGTGGTCGGCCCTATGTGGCATGATGCTATCTGCATCCAGGTGGTCGGGCCCTATGTGGCATGATGCTATCTGCATCCAGGTGGTCGGGCCCGATGTGGCATGATGCTATCTGCATCAGGTGGTCGGCCCTATGTGGCATGATGCTATCTGCATCCAGGTGGTCGGCCCTATGTGGCATGATGCTATCTGCATCCAGGTGGTCGGGCCCTATGTGGCATGATGCTATCTGCATCCAGGTGGTCGGGCCCTATGTGGCATGATGCTATCTGCGTTCAGGTGGTCGGGCCCTATGTGGCATGATGCTATCTGCATCCAGGTGGTCGGCCCTATGTGGCATGATGCTATCTGCATCCAGGTGGTCGGGCCCTATGTGGCATGATGCTATCTGCATCCAGGTGGTCGGCCCTATGTGGCATGATGCTATCTGCATCCAGGTGGTCGGCCCTATGTGGCATGATGCTATCTGCATCCAGGTGGTCGGGCCCTATGTGGCATGATGCTATCTGCATCCAGGTGGTCGGGCCCTATGTGGCATGATGCTATCTGCATCCAGGTGGTCGGGCCCTATGTGGCATGATGCTATCTGCATCCAGGTTGTCGGCCCTATGTGGCATGATGCTATCTGCATCCAGGTGGTCGGGCCCGATGTGGCATGATGCTATCTGCATCCAGGTGGTCGGGCCTATGTGGCATGATGCTATCTGCATCCAGGTGGTCGGCCCTATGTGGCATGATGCTATCTGCATCCAGGTGGTCGGGCCCTATGTGGCATGATGCTATCTGCATCCAGGTGGTCGGGCCTGATGTGGCATGATGCTATCTGCGTTCAGGTGGTCGGGCCCTATGTGGCATGATGCTATCTGCATCCAGGCAAGCACCATAACCAACAGAACCACATCAGACATTGCACACATAGCTACACGCGCCGTTCAGGCCACACGTATGCACAGAGAGAAAGGGGTGTGCATTTCACTCACCCCATTTGAAGAGGAAGGCCGTTCTCCTGTCTTTCATGGTGGCGAAGTGGTCAACAACAATGTCATGGCACTTCCCAGCGGCCTTCAGGTCCTCCACAACAGCAGAGCCAATGGATCGTGGCTAGGTTGACCAGTCTGTCCTGTCCACACGTGTTCCTCAGATCCGTGCTGATCCTTTTTAGACGCTCTGCTGATGTGCTGGTGGCTGGTATCGTGAGCATGAGCTGGAGCAGCTTGTAGCCCTCGGAGCGTGTGCCCTGTAGGTCATGCTCAATAAGAAGCTGAATCAGCTCTCCTGGTGGCTCGTGAAACAGCCTGTTGTTGTACAGCGCGTGCAGCAATCCTGACGCGTCCAAAAAGCTTTCATTTCACAGCACAATCTATATGATTTGTAGATTGACCGTGCCGCTCAATTGCCCGTGACCGGTTGGCAAGGTCGATGAATCCTGACGTTGCCCGAGGATTGTTCAGGGAGCACGAACCCTTGTCAAAAAGAAGACAGGGCCAGCAAAATAGACGCTGAAGTTAGCCACTCCGTGCGGACATGATTGTCCTCATTGAACGTCCGATTGGATCCCTTAGTCCTCTGTGTACACAGCTCGAGTGCGGGCGTTGTCCTGCCATCTGCTTTAATCTTTAGTTGCTGCTGTAGCGGCAGTTTAGTGAAGTTCTGCTTAATTAAGTACGCCAAATCTCCTCCCTCCATAATGCTTCATTTGCTTGATCATTTCTAACGGCGGTGATGACAGTTACGGCATTAAAATTGATGTTGATGTGATTGGATGGCAGTGTCCAATCAAATCGCCAGCCGCCCCTGAAGGGAAGCTAGAGGCGGCTGGCTTCCCCTGGCACGGCCCTGACCAATCACAGGTTGGCAGGGGCATCACGTGGGCCTCATCTGATTGGTTAATCCCTCCATTTGTTTTCACCAAGGGAAGCCAGAATCGGCTGGCCTCCTCTCGCAGCAGAGAGTGCAATATACTGTTTCACCACAACATGTAGAGGGGCGCTGTTTCACTCTTTGTGAGCACTCAATGCGAACGGGGAGAGGCGGGCCGGCAGCAACGCAGCACAGCATGACCGAAACTAAACGAAGTGTGTTTATGGATTTATTAACATTATAACTACAATCCAGAAACAGGGGAAGCCGGCTCCCCTCGGCCTCCGGGAGAAAAGGCCGCTGCCTGGATCTCTGCCTGTGAGTGTGGGACCCTGCTTACAGTCCGTCGTTTGGGGCTCTGTCACTTTGGGTAACCGCACCACTGTCAGACGTCTCCTGAGAACAATTAAACAATGTTTACCCAGGATTCAGGCACCTTCCCTGGCTTGTAAAATGTGGTGATGCGCCCTGGAGATATCAGACGATTTAAAACATGTATACCCAGGATTCAATCACTTTTCCTGGCTTGCAAAGTGCTGTGAAGCAGCCTGTTCTCTGGGTGCAGTCTGGGTGTGCATGGAGGGGTTTAGTCTGAGTGAGGAGTGCTCAAGTGTGGGAGGATGTGTAAGGCAGAGGAGGGTACAAAGAAAAGTTAAAGTGTGAACCTCCAGCAGGGCAGGTGGTGCTGTGAATAAGGCTGAATATGGATGCTGGTGTGCGGACAGTAAAGCACCGCAAAATCAACCCCCCTTTAAGATCACCAGGGGCATGAGGTTCTGTAGGCTGTGAACATCTGGGTTTAGTCCGTGGGGGAGTGCTTAAGTCTGGGGGCCCGGGGTCTCACGGTGTGCGATGTTATGGAAGTGCGCATGCTAGAGAGAGATGCTGGAGCTGCTTAGTCCGTCGTCTGGGGCTCTGTGAGGGGCTACAAATGGGTGATTTTCCCGGTCTATTTCATGATTTTTCGAAATTCTCGAAAAAACGGCTAAGTGCCAACGGAGGAGGGGCTCCAAAGAGCGCAAGTCTTCGGCGCTTCGGGCGGAAGCCTCGGACACTTTCTCACTCCCCTGTTGCACTTTACAACGGAGAGGGGAATCGAGCCCTCCCCTCCTTCGTCAAAAAAATGCATTCATCTTTTCCAAGCTACCGTCGGCACGGAATCGGAAACCCGGTTTTTGAGAGCACTCAGAAAAAAAAGGGCTGTTTCACATCATGGAGGAATGCGTCCGCCACATGAGCGCTTTGGATCGGATACAATTGTTGCCTGGAGGACCCCAATCATGGTTCTTACCAAACTTTAAGTTTTTGAACTGGTCTCTGGAGGAATGTAAGGAGAGTTGTCAGGGGACTCTGTCCGCCTTAAGAGACACTATTTTGGGATACAATTTCTCCATTTTCACCCCTTTCCTCTGGTTCTCCCAAAATATATCCTGATTTCTCACTGATCGAATGAAAAACGCGACCCGCCATCGGAGGGCCTCCGCCGGCCCGGCCTCATGCCGGTGCTCTGACGGTCGGTTCCTACGAACTGTGGGTTCGACTCTGATGGCCGGGAGGGTGTGCTGCGTGGGGGAATTGACGGACGCGCACCACCAGGAGTGGAGCCTGCGGCTTAATTTGACTCAATACGAGCGACCTCACCGAGCCCGGACACGGAGAGGATTGACAGACCATTTTCTAGCTGACACGGCTTCGAATAATACTTTATGATGTGCTGACAGCCTGTCCACCACGCAATAAACAAAGACGGCTGTCTGATACCCTGGATGAAAGTACCCTCTCTAAGTGCACTATGTCTCGGATATATCTGATGCCTGGAGACCCCCCCAGCCTGGTTCTTAACTTTAAGTCCAAACTGGTCTCTGGAGGAATGCAAGGGGAGTCGAAAGGGGACTCTTCTTGCTGTTAGTCTTGTCAAAATCGAGGGGAGGGTCCTGGCTGTTTCGGCAGCCTCCGCTCCTCTCTTCTCTCCCTCCCCGAGGCGAGCTCGTGCTGCCGCTGTAAAAGGCGGGAGCGCGGGCACCCCACCGCCACTCTCTCTGAGCCTGGCTCCCGAGCAGCGCGTTCTCCCCGGCAGTCCGCCAGCAGATGAAAAACACCCACCTCTCCGCCTCTTCCGAGGGGGTCTGCTGGAGGCTCCTGCCGGGTGCTCCGTCCTGCGTTTCACCGGGACCCGGCTCCAACACTCGAAACTCTGACTCCAGCGCGGTGTGGCGGCCTCGTCCTGGCCGTCCACCCTGCGCCCTCCGGGTACCTGACTCCCCTGCCTCCTCCGGGGGCAGATGTGAGGGGTTCAATGACCGATGGAGCGCCCGGAGGTACTGTTGTCCCCACGTTACCATGCTGTCTGGAGGATAGGACCGAGAGATGACATACTCTCTACCCAGGTTACAAGTCACTATTTTCGGACCCTTTCTTTGCTTTACCCTTGTTCTATCACTCTTTCCTCCTTTGACCATAAAACGTGTTTCCTGCTGGGGTACTGCCTGGCTCCGGGGCGCCCCAAACCCTCTCATGGTCGGGGCACCATGAATTGATGCATCGGACCCAATGTTGCCATCACCAGCCCTGCGTTGGTGCGGAGGTGGGACCATTTAGCCAAGTGGTAACCCAAGTCCTCCCTTGGGCCGTGTAGCAGGCATTGAAGCATCGAACCCATTGTTGCAATCACCGGTTACGCTGACGCATATAAACGGAGAAACAGAAAATAATTGAAATACAATTCTCTGTTTCAGTAAGGATGTCGTCCGAATGCCCGGTGTGCAGACTCTTCTATCTGGCTTTGAACACGCACCTGAAGCACACACATGCAGTGCGGAACTTGGGGGAAAGGGGCATCATTCTTAAAATGGCCAGTGGCAGAATAAATGTTGGGACCAAACCCTGTCCCATCGCAGGGTGTTCGTCTGCTGGGAAGAAACTAGACCGTCATGTGACTCATGGCCGCCCTGAGTTCTCCTGAGATGAGGCACCTCAGGTCCTGGCCAGGCTGAAGCATCATGTGGCCCTGCAGTTGCTCCATGACCTCAGAGAGACTATTCCCATCATCAATCTCAAGTACCTCCGGCATAAACACAGCAGCCTCCCGTAGTCAGACCCCTCTCAAGACCCCGGTCAAGACTGTCATGCGGTCCCCAGAAGCCTCCCGTAGTCAGACCCCTCTCAAGACCCCCGGTCAAGACTGTCATGCGGTCCCCAGAAGCCTCCCGTAGTCAGACCCCTCTCAAGACCCCGGTCAAGACTGTCATGCGGTCCCCAGAAGCCTCCCGTAGTCAGACCCCTCTCAAGACCCCCGGTCAAGACTGTCATGCGGTCCCCAGAAGCCTCCCGTAGTCAGACCCCTCTCAAGACCCCGGTCAAGACTGTCATGCGGTCCCCAGAAGCCTCCCGTAGTCAGACCCCTCTCAAGACCCCGGTCAAGACTGTCATGCGGTCCCCAGCAGCCTCCTGTAATGAGGACTGGCCCTCTCCTCACTGGTCCACTGGGAGGGGACGGGGGAATACCACGCGTGAAATCACGTTGCCTCAAAGCATGGAGACGAACATTCAGACGTACAGGCGTCATTGTGAGGGCGTCGCACCGACGGTAAAACAGAAAGAAAGTCGTCTGTCCAAGGTCAGCCGGGTAAAGAACTTCCTCGTATGCATGGCCCATGGCGTTAACCGGCTGTCGGACTGGCTGTCCTAAAGACACGGAGAGGGGCCGTGGCTGGAGCGAGTGTATTGTAAAGTCGGGCCGGGCAGTCACAACAGCGCTGTTGTTCCTGCAGAATGTGAACCATGTCCTGAGGTACTTGTCCGAGTCAAAGCTCCGGGCGTGCCGGCTCACCCAGTCTGATACGACCCACCTCATCAGAGAGGTGACAGCCAACAAGTCTGTCCCTGTCCACCGGTTCAAGATGAAGAGGAACAAGCTGGATCGTCTGCCGAGCCAGGCGGGGCTGAGAAGCGCATCCCTGATCTCCTTGACCTGATGGCTGGCAACCCGACCTCAATCCCCCAGCACCTGCTATACGGCTATCTAACCCTCCATTGGAGCCTCCTGTATGGCCACCGTCCAGGTGTGTACGCAAACATGACCAACACTGAGGTGTTAGAGGCGGACAGAAGGGGCACGGCTGAGGGCTACATCATCCACGTGCAGGATCACGAGACTGCCAAGACATCTGGCGAATCTGTCGGGTCCTCAGAATGAATTCTTCCTTTTCACAACGGGGACGTACGCCTCCAGGAACCTGCACGCTCACTTGAAGAGGGCTTGGGCTGATGCTGGGCTAGTACACAGCCATCACCTCCACAATCCTGCGCACTGCCCTGGCTGACATTATCAAGCATCACCGGGATCCAGAGAGCAGGTCGATTCTCGCCAGGTTTATGCGTCACGACGTAAGCACTGCAGACCGGTTCTACGCGAATACGCCTGGAAGGAAGGAGGGGTTGAAGATCCGCTGCATGTTCAGGGCAGCAGCAGCTGCATCATCAGAAGGAGTGTCTACCGCCGTCAGATGCCTCCGAAGAGGCCTCAGGGGCGGAGAGCAGCTCTTCTTCAGGGGCCGGTTGATACTCCTGAGGAGGGGGTAGAGGTCGTGGACTCAGCCTTTCCCCCCCGGTGCACCGTACGGTTAGACGGCTAATACGGCCCCCGCTAGTCATGTTTTTATCATGTTTATTGTGTATACTGTTACACAGTATACACTTTATATATACTGTATAAAACTCATGTGATAATTAAATAAATAAACATTTTAATAACGTGCAGGTTCCCAGGGCAGATACAGAGCCAGGTGTCAGAATATTTACACAAAGTGGACCCAGGATTCAGACACCTTCCCTGGCGTGTAAAGTGCGGTGATGCGCCCTGGAGGTATCCGACTATTTTAAACAACTTCCCCGCCTTTGAAACACTTGTTCCTTAAAGATATGATTTAACATCGAAGCTGTCCTGGAGACGGACATATTCTGTCCGTCTCCAGGACAGCTTCGATGTTAAATCATATCTTGCGAAATGACAGGCTAAAACTCTCTTCCAGACGTTGAAAAAGGGGCCCGGGGTTCTGGAGGTACGCAGTCAGGGAGAGCTGCTTAGTCCGTCGGGTCATGGAGCGGCCACAGAGAGGAGGTGTAGGTCATGGAAGTCAGACATGGCCTGTGTCCTCTGAAATAGCCCAGGTCGAATCTTGCGATTAATTGATAACTTTTAATAAGAATCTCTGTTTGACATAATGTTCAGAATGTGCTATCTATTCAGAAACGGCACATTCTGAATGACCCAGTGTGCACATCGTTGTCTACCTCTGGGTCACAGCCTGCTGCTGCTCTCTCCCTGTATTCACGTAACTGTTACCCAGCTTTCACACACTTATTCCTGGGTAAGAAAGCCATGTGCATCACCCTGGATCTCTGCCTGCTTACAGTCCGTCGTTTGGGGCTCTGTCACTTTGGGTAACCGCACCACTGTCTGTCTCTAGATAGGGTTAGTGTGTAGGGGTTAGTGTGTAGGGGTTAGTGTGTAGGGGTTAGTGTGTAAGGGTTAGTGTGTAAGGGGTTAGTGTGTAAGGGTTAGTGTGGGGGTTAGTGTGTAGGGGTTAGTGTGTAGGGGTTAGTGTGTAGGGGTTAGTGTGTAGGGTTAGTGTGTAGGGGTTAGTGTGTAGGGGTTAGTGTGTAGGGGTTAGTGTAGGGTTAGTGTAGGGGTTAGTGTGTAGGGGTTAGTGTGTAGGGGTTAGTGTGTAGGGGTTAGTGTGTAGGGTTAGTGTGTAAGGGTAGTGTAGGGGTTAGTGTGTAGGGGTTAGTGTGTAGGGGTTAGTGTGTAGGGGTTAGTGTGTAGGGGTTAGTGTGTAGGGGTTAGTGTGTAGGGTTAGTGTGTAGGGGTTAGTGTGTAGGGGTTAGTGTGTAGGGGTTAGTGTTTAGGGTTAGTGTGTAGGGGTTAGTGTGTAGGGTTAGTGTGTAGGGGTTAGTGTGTAGGGGTTAGTGTGTAGGGTTAGTGTTAGGGTTAGGGTGTAGGGTTAGTGTGTAGGGGTTAGTGTGTGGGGTTAGTGTGTAGGGTTAGGGTTAGGGGTTAGGGTGTAGGGGTTAGTGTGTTAGGGTTAGTGTGTAGGGGTTAGGGTGTAGGGTTAGGGTTAGGGGTTAGGGTTGGGGTTAGTGTGTAGGGTTAGGGTGTAGGGTTAGTGTGTAGGGGTTAGTGTGTAGGGGTTAGTGTGTAGGGTTAGGGTGGGGTTAGTGTGTAGGGTTAGGGTGTGGGGTTAGGGTGGGGGTTAGTGTGTAGGGGTTAGTGTGTAGGGTTAGTGTGTAGGGGTTAGTGTGTAGGGTTAGTGTGTAGGGTTAGGGTGTAGGGTTAGGGTTAGGGTTAGTGTTAGGGTTAGTGTGTAGGGGTTAGGGTGTAGGGTTAGTGTGTAGGGGTTAGTGTGTGGGGTTAGGGTGTAGGGTTAGGTGTGTAGGGGTTAGTGTGTAGGGGTTAGTGTGTGGGGTTAGTGTGTAGGGGTTAGTGTGTGGGGTTAGGGTGTGGGTTAGGGTAGGGTTAGTGTGTAGGGGTTAGTGTGTAGGGTTAGTGTGTAGGGTTAGTGTAGGGGTTGTGTGTAGGGTTAGTGTGTTGGGGTTAGTGTGTTTGGGTTAGTGTGTAGGGTTAGTGTGTTTGGGTTAGGGTGTAGGGTTAGTGTGTTTGGGGTTAGTGGGTAGGGTTAGTGTGTAGGGGTTAGGTGTTGGGTTAGGGTTGGGTTAGTGTGTAGGGTTAGGGTGTAGGGTTAGTGGGTTAGGGTTAGTGGTAGGGGTTAGTGTGTAGGGGTTAGTGTGTAGGGGTTAGTGTGTAGGGGTTAGTGTGTTGGGGTTAGGGTAGGGTTAGGGTTTGGGGTGTTAGGGTTAGGGTTAGTGGTTAGGGGTTAGTGTGTAGGGTTAGGTGTGGGGTTAGTGTGTAGGGTTAGTGTGTAGGGGTTAGTGTGTTTGGGTTAGTGTGTAGGGTTAGTGTGTAGGGTTAGTGTGTAGGGGTTAGTGTGTAGGGTTAGTGTGTAGGGTTAGTGGTAGGGGTTAGTGGGTGGGGTTAGTGTGTAGGGGTTAGTGTGTAGGGTTAGTGTGTAGGGTTGGTAGGGTTAGTGTGTAGGGTTAGTGTGTAGGGTTAGTGTGTAGGGTTAGTGTGTGGGGTTAGTGTGTAGGGGTTAGTGTGTAGGGGTTAGTGTGTAGGGTTAGTGTGTAGGGTTAGTGTGTAGGGTTAGTGTGTAGGGTTAGTGTGTAGGGTTAGTGTGTAGGAGTTAGTGTGTGGGGTTAGTGTGTAGGGGTTAGTGTGTAGGGGTTAGTGTGTAGGGGTTAGTGTGTAGGGTTAGGTTAGTGTGTAGGAGTTAGTGTGTAGGGGTTAGTGTGTAGGGTAGTGT